>CATKHJ011156973.1:0-47856 GCA_949750685.1 Vernicia montana
CTCTCTCTCTCTCTCTCTCCTGCTGCCGTTTCTCTCTCTCTATTTCTTGCTTCTGTCCTTTTCTTTCTCTTTTTGTTTCTTTTGCTTTTACTTTTCTGTTTCTCCTTTATCTTCTTCTTTCATATATAATAATAATAATAATAATTAAAATCTAAAATCAATTTAAATAAATTTTAACTTTAAATAATTAAATAAACCAATTAATTTACCCAAATAATAATACCCATAATAACTATAATATTTACTTTAATTTTTATAATTCAAAATAATAACTAATTAATTTACTTAAACTTTAATATTAATATTTTCTTAATTAATCCTTTAAATAATAAACTACTGTAAATCAAACCATAATTTATAACTTTATAAATATTATAATTTCATAAAATTTCAATTGTACCAAATATTTTATTACTTTTCATATAAATATAATCAAATATAATCAAACATTATATTTTCTACAATAATAATGGTAATTCAAATTATTATTAAACACAAATACAGTAAATCGAATTAAATATTTATATTTTCATGTGAAAATAATATTTTTAAAAATAATTAAAAATTCAGGATATTATATAATATTTCTAAAAATAAGTAAAAATTCAAGTTGTTACACAAACTGTCATACCTGCAAATATAACAAAAGAATTTGGGCGGAATACACACACACATATATATAACAAAAGAAAATTAAGAAAAAAATCAAGTGAAGTAAATAGTACATAATCTTTTAGGGCATCCCCAATAGGCTCTCTAAATGTCTCCTTAGTTAAAAATAAAGAGTCATATCACATTATTCTTCTTCTAACAAACTCTCTATTTATCCTCCTTCACTAAAATGAGAGATTGGCTTCCTATCTAATATTTTAATATTTTTTTTTCTTTTTTTCATTTATTTCATTTTTTAAATTATTATATTATTTATCAAAAATTTATTATTATTAAATTACTATATTATTATTAAAATATTATTTTAATAAATTAGATTATTCTTTTTTAATAATAAAAATTTTATGTAAAGTAAAAGAAATAAAATTATAGTATAATAATAATAATAATAATAATAATAATAATAATAATATTTTGTTTTAATATTTTCAAAAAGCTTTTTTTTAGCCGTAAAAAATTAATGTAAAGTCAAAAAAATGAAATTATAAATTTATGTATAAAGAAATTGAAATGTGGATTTATTAATAAAAAATAAAATAGGAAGTGAAATAGAGAGTGTTGTTGGAGTATATACATTTTTAGAGATGAGTTAAAATAAAAAATTGAATTGTATATAATATAATTGGGAATAAAATAGAGATGATTATTGAAGATGCTTTAATAGTAATGGTATAAATTTAACATTTAAAGAAAGAACCAATGAAGAATTTGATGTCGGGTAAGATTTAACACGTTGGATTCCGCCACCTGACAATCAAGAAGCGCATCCTCACGCGCTCTCACAAACCTTTACACCCACGCTCCTTGACATTATTATTTTAATACCATATATTACCTATATATCTTAATACTTTGACAAAGACAAAGATATAATGAGGTTAGAAATTAAAATTATAATTAAATATTAGAGTTTGGCATTAATAAGTATCAAAACTCGAAATGACTATAACTTTTTTAATATTTTTTCAATCCTATTTTGTGATATAATAGAAATACAATCGATAAATTAATTACACTAAATAATTTGAAACAATTTGACGTACAATTTTCATTTTACATAATTGATAATTAATCAAATTTAATCAAAACATACATTTTATGATTTATTAGATGTAAATGTTGTTTACTCAGAATTTTTAAAAAAATCTTTTTAGAGTTTAATAATAAATCATATAAATTTGTAATATAAATTTTCAATATAATATATAGTTTATTTGAAAATTTATGTTAAAAATAACAAAAATTAACCAATTCATAGTTATTTTATATTAATATTTATAAAAATTTAAATTTAAATTTTTGCTAAAAATAATAATTATTAAAAATTTTGTGAGTAAAATACAAATTAGACTGATAAAAATAACTAATGATTCGATTTATAAAAATATTTTATGAATGGTTAACCACACTGTATACAACCTTAATCATGTTTTTTTTTTTTTAGATGGATACAATCTTGCATAATATTAAATTGTTAATTGTCAATATATAGCAACGTTTGATTTAAATAATTACACACACATATGTGTACATATGTATGTATGTGTTCATTAACTTTTAAATAGCTCTACATACATCAACTTGCATAGTTTGAAATGAAATATTCTAATAATGAAAATTTATAATTGTCGATAAAAATTTTAATTTTGAGAAATATAATGGAATGAGAATATAATAATTATTTTATATTTATATGTGTACATGTATTTTAAAGTATTATATACTAAGATTTTAATAACTAATAAGATTGGATTTTTGTAATTTTTTTATTTTTAAATTCAGACATTTATCATTCTAAAATTGACGTATACGTATTAAAAATAAAACATATTTTGAGTACAAATTTGATAACAAAATAAATTACAAGCATGTTTTTAACATATATATATATATATATATATATATATATATATGTCATAAAGAATTTTATTTATTTTCCAATCTAATAATTACGCTCATAGATCACAATATAATAAAATATTATATTGCCAATAATTTATCTTAATCGTGTTACGTTTAATTAATTATTTTAAGTTATATTTTTAAACAAACAGCACAATTCAATGAAATTAGTCAAATTTTATTCATTGATTATTACTTATAAAAGTATTTTTTTTTTAAATGTTTAAAAACTCGAGTTTATATGTTTTCCAATTGTAACTTACTAAATCTTAAATATAAAAAGTTATATGCAATTTATTTTTAGTTACACAATTAGTTATGATCATTTTTTTTTTCCTTCTATGATATCATCATTATAATTTTTTGGGATATAAAACTTAAATTATAAAAATCTATAAAAATTGTTGGTTGTAATTTTAGTCTAAGGGTATAATAGTAATTTGCGGATGTGTCACGTGCGGATGAAAATACACGAGCTTATGAATTGCGTTGTTCTAATTTCTAATCAATTGTCTGTGAATATTCAATTTTTCTTACTACAGTACGTTTTGACTCTCAGTAACAATTAATTAAAAAGTAACAGTAAAGCTAGGGTGAATATTCGTTCGCTTCGGTTCAAAATCGAACCGAAATAACTGAAATTATATTTTTCTCAAATTGAACCGAATTTTTAATGAAAACCGAACCGAATCAAAAAAAGTTCGGTTCGATTTGATTTTTTGGTTTGACTTTTTTTTTTATTATATATATATATATATTAAAAATTCAGTCGGTTTGGTTCAAACCAATTTTTTTGGGTAAAAATCAAACTGGACCATTCGGTTCGATTCAATTTTGCTCACCCCTAAGTAAAGCTATGAAATAAAAGAAACTTTATTAATTAAAAGCAATAATTACAGTAAGCGTAGAAAACTTGAAGGCTGAATGTTGAATAAGATAAGTTTTGCCCTTTGGGACTGTTGAGTGTATAATTTGATGAGATTTGTACAGTATGTTATACTTGGTTTAAGTAATCCATAAGAAATAACCACTCCACTAGTGTTACAATTCAATAACTGTTGCTTCACCTCCATAGTATTGTTCAACCGTTGTTAACATCTAGTAACTGTTAGGAAAATTCTCTAAAATTATCCACAACCATCTGGAATATTAACCATCTTTTGACTTGTTGACTCTGGTCTATAGATATTTATAGGCATCCGTTATTCTTTTGGGCTTGACCCATTAATGGGCCCATTTAATTGATTTAGCCCACTAAAACATTATGGTGCAAACAATGCCTCCGCATATAGTTTGATTGAAAATCAAACTTGTATGGATGAAAATGTATTTGTGCCTCTAGTGTCTTAATTCCACAATGAGATCTAAAATTTCATAGCCTTGAGGAAAATTCCAAAGAGCAAAACAAAAACAAGATTTCCGTAGGTTCTCCAGTGTATCAATTCCACATGCAAAATTAATTTTTCCACAGCTTCTTTTGATTTCCCTTTGCACTGAACCAATAACTAAAATTTTAATCCTTCTTTAATTCCTAATTTCTTGGATTTTAATCTTTTCCCAACAAATTACAAGATTAGAATTTTTTCAAATACTCAAAACTTATCCCAAAATTCTCAAAATTGACCCAATTTACCTCAAAAAGTAAAAAATTTACCAAACCCATTAACTTTTTTTTGTTTCTCTTCTCCTTTTTTTCCCTTGCCAACCTACTTTTTCTCCACCACTGCCGACTGTTGCAACTTCACCGGTGCCCTCTGTCGCCGTCACCTGCTCGTTGCCAATCCACCGTTGCTCAGTCGGTGTCGTCCAGTAGCTCGTCGTTATGGACCAGCATGAACGACGCTACTGGTTCTTCTCCATATCGCGTAGCTCCTGCACTAGACAGCTCACCAGTAGCCGCTGTCTGGTGCTTCTCGCCGCCTATCCTAACTCCAGTGATCTTTGTTCTGCAGCTCCAATGGTCTTTGCTTCCTCCGACGGTAAGCTTTATAATACTTGTTACAAACTTTTTGATTTTCAAATTTTTTAAAATTATAGAGCAAGGAAGAACTAGCATGATTGAAATATTTAACTGATAAAGATGAGACTGAAATGAGAATCAGTAAAAGATAAGTTATACTAGTGAAACAAATGGAATAGACAAGTTTGACTCAAGATAACAAATACTTAAATTGTAAATAGTTAAAGAGATGAATAAATTGAAGATAATCAAAATTGATTATTATTGCATAAGAATATAAGGAATTGATTAGGATAATGACTTATGACAGACAACTTAAGTGAGAATGAGAAACATGAATAATTAAGAAATTTGCAACGGTCAAGAGTAAACAATGGACTGAAGTAGTCTTGAAAAGGACGTGGAAGACTATATGAATAAGAAAGGAATTGTGATGATTAAGGAAACCTGAATACATCCGAAATTTACTCCAAAAGAGTTGGACATGAAAATAAAATGAAATGTGAAATAATTAAGATTGATGTAAAAGAAGTCAAGTGAAGGATTATTTAACTGAATACATGAATTCCTTAAGGAGAATTTGAATCGTAGAAAGTATGAATACCGTATGAAATGGATACATATTGTGAATAATGATAAAGCATATCAATTTTATATGTACTAAAGATATAAATGTCGCCTCGACAAAGAAACCGTTTAAAAGCTAATATATCTCACTATAATAGGAGCATGACTCAGAAGGCTGTTTTGAACACTGTGACTACACGCATTGATGTATGCACATATATTATCCCGATTGAGACAACATATTCACAATAAGAGAAGGAATAAGATTCGTTAAATAAACGTAGAGATTTTGAAACAAAAGATCGGCGAACTAAAACAAGAGTTTAACAAGATAAGATGATTGAGGAAACAAATATTCCCTCTTTATTAATTACAAATGGTAACCCAATGCTTGGAAATGAAAGCAGTCCCCCACCCATCCCACCCGTTAAAATTTTCGAAGCAAATTAAGCAGAGAGAAAGTTACCTGACAAGAAAGTTCATCAGTGATTAAGTTTAAATAGAGATTATCTACTCATATATCAAGATAAATCAATTGGAGTTACTTTAATTAAAGAAAAGAAAAGATGATAGATTTCAAGATAAATGTTGAAAATAGACTATTTTATAGAAAACTTAAGTCTAAAAGAAGTCATTAAAATCTATCACATTAGCAAGATTGTGCCATATATATATGAATATATAAAGGACAATTATGACATCAATAGCGGTTCTAATATAAGACGATATAAAGCATAAGATTTTTGCTTCATTACATAAGGAGGCAGTGTCTTTAGTCTTGTTTTTTGCCTCTCGACAACTTTCAAATACATGTACAACAAAGTTCAAAGA
The DNA here is from genome assembly GCA_949750685.1 of Vernicia montana. Taxonomy (NCBI): domain Eukaryota; kingdom Viridiplantae; phylum Streptophyta; class Magnoliopsida; order Malpighiales; family Euphorbiaceae; genus Vernicia; species Vernicia montana. Next base: position 5,933 of record CATKHJ011156973.1, read on the forward strand.
AAAGAAAATCAATAACGAAATTAAAGAAAAGACATAAACATCATTATCTTAGCTTACTGGACTGGGAAAACCTCATAGTGAAACCGTTTTTCTATAACAACAAAATCATAAAGGACTCTTACTTATTGATAGGCTCGTATGAAGGAGATAAGTTCATTACTTCATCATCGTCATAAAGGCCTTGATCAGCCGTTTTATCAAATTCATAACGATCTTAGGAGTCATCCACAAGATAAGTCCAGAAGTGTGTGACCCAATTCTATACCATTATAACCAGCCATGCTTGTTTAATTAAAGGGAAAATTTTGATTTTCTTATAAGTTAGACTATGGTGGTAAAGTAAGATAATAATTAGTGGACCCCACACTTCATTAGTTAAAATTATTACATAATCATGAAATTTCTTAAATGGGAATTAAAATTCTTCTACCACAAAAAATATTCATATTTATTTATTCATTAATGAATTTTGTAAATTCATAATTTAGCTAAATATACTAGCTATTGAATCATCATTTATAAATTTCCACCATCCATCCTAAATAGAAATAATATAAAAACAAGAATTAAGTTATTTATCTTCACATTTCCTCACCTATCCAAAAATTGAAGACAAAACACTCTCTTGTTGAAACCCATTATGCCAACCTTCATCATCCATCACAAATTCAAGAACTTCCAAGGTAAATTCTAAGTCTTGTCTCCAAATTTCATTTTAAGCATAAACAAATAGATTATAGTGTTAAAATTTTAAATTCTCTTCCTCTATTTTTCTCAATGTGATTCAACCTATACACAAAAACTTAGAGAAAATTATTTATTCTTATTTATTTATGTTTATGAGTATATCATGAAGCTAATTGAAAGATTTGATAGCTTAATTGAGCATAGAATGCATGATAGAACTTGATTTGAATCTTGAACTTGAAATTGAAAAGTTAGGTTTTGGAATTTGACATAAATTGGGAGGCCAATTTTGTATACTTAAAGACCGAATTTGGAGAAGTATTAAACATAAAAGTTATAATGTTTTTATCTTAAATATAGACCTATAAAAGGATTTGATGAAATTTTTTAAGAGTAATAAGATATCCTTCTTACAATTGTACTGACTTGGATTTGGAGATTTATGGGTAACCGAAATTGTTTGAACCTATAGAGGATTTTATGAACAAAATTTGAGGATAACTCCAACACAAAAATTGTAGATAAATGTCTCAAGTATGCATTTGTAAAAGAAATTTAAGAGATTTAGTGTGTACAAAGAGAAATCACACATGAACTGAAACTTGTATTGTTTACAGATTAAATAGACAGTCCGAGTTATAGTAGCACAATTGATGGATTTAGATACTGAATTAGGCCAAATATAAAACATGAAAAATAATAATTAACATATTTATAAACTTTTTGTAAAAGAAAACTTAAATTGGATATGTAGATTTTGAGATATGATCTAGTGAAGATGATAAGGTCTGGAAACTCTTGTAAACTAACTCAATTGACAACCTGAGAATTTTCTTCATGAATTGAAGATGATAAAGACATAATTAGGAGAAACTAAAAACTAGTAAAATGATCATTGATATATGAAGAATTAACTCACAAAAGGGCTTGATAAAATTTCAAATATAGTATGAGAAATAGAGCTTGTTCTGTAACTGACTCTGTATTATGATTCAACTTATAAACTGAATTGGATCTTCTGATATGAGGACTTTAAAGATAGAAACAAGCTAAACTCAAAACATAATAAATGTTCTTTAATATCTCTATTAACTCTTAGTAAATGGAAATTTCATTTGAAAGTTTAAATCTTGAGTTATACTCAAATGAGTATGATAGGGTCAGTCTATCTTGCAACAAAAATAAAACTGAATTGAAATGGTCACCAAGTTTTCTATAGATTAAATGTTAAATTAAATTTTGGATATGTTACAAACTCATATATCTAGTTTAAGATACAAAAAGAATCAACTCATTTGGATTAGTAAATCATGAAAAATGATAGAAACAATGTAACAAGGTCAAATGATATAATTAGACAATAAGTAAATATGTAATATTTCAAAGTTATCAATTATAAACTAATGAATTCTATATGTATATAAGTAATGAATAAATGATTAGTGAGAATAATATATATTGAATTGAATATGATTATTCAATATGAATCCAATTTTAGAATTTATTGAATTGCTGTAAAGCGAACAATGTGAATTAAAGGTATTCCTCTAGGTCATTCGGCCAATACATGAAATCAAACATAAACGTGTTTTAACTTATTATATGTACATATATGTGTTATTGTATATATTGACTTGTATTGATATTAGATAATTGATATGTTTTAGATGTAGATGTAGTAGTGCTAAAATTAGGAATAAAATAAGTAAGTTGATAAGGTATTTAATGATCTTCAATTAAATGACATAAAGGGTATGGTTCAATGTAGAACCTAAAAGAAAAGATAAGAAATGTATTCCGGAGATTGAGGAGCATCATTTCCAATTATGTTAAGAGCTTGTGTTAGGAGCTAAGAAAGTCAAGATGAGTACTTTGAAACTTTAATCTAAATGTGTAAATCTTATGAAAACCAATAATTGAACATTGAATCCATTTGTTATCTTATATTGAAAACCTTATATTTCCTTAATGAAATCAATGTATTAGAGGAATCCATTCAAAGAGGCCTTCGGCCTACTTACTGCTATTTGTATACGTGTACTGGAATTGTATTCAAATCAAACATGGTAAAAGAACCTACTTTTCTATATGTTAACCTCTTCAATGTAATGACCCCTTTCTTAAACCAATGCCTCTCATTTGGAAATTTAATATACCTTAATTGACAAATCATTCCTATAACTATGTTCTTTTAAGAAACCATTTGACCTACCCATATGAATCTCAATATTCATATAATTGATAGAATTTCATTGAATCTTCTAATGATTCATTACTATGCATTGTTAATTCGTAATATCAAAATGTTTGAATTACTTGATCAAAATGACCTTGTTATATTCTTGAAAGCAAAAATCCCCATATGATGTGGGGTAACACATCAGTCATATGCACATGGTAAAGCCTACGAGTAAGGCGAGCGTACCCAACCCTAGCTAGGAAGGGTGGTCATAGCCGTGAGACCTGATCAGTCTCGCGCTATTGATATTGTATGAGTGAGTGAGGCCTAGGCCGCCATTCTAATATTTACAAGTGGGAAGTATACCGCTTCCAAGAATTATGATTTTGTGCTAAAAATGTATTAATGTTCTTAAACCACTATTGATTGTTTTTTATCCCCTTATTAATATTGATACAATGAGATCCTATTAATTATACTGATAAATATGTACTTATACACTGCTCCAATTTTATTCTTATATACTTATTGAGCTTCTCTCATACTCCCATAGTGTATTATTTTGAGGTCTAGTAGTAGACTCAACAAGTAGATCTCAAGTTTCAACCTCCGTTTGGGATTGCTCTGCTGAATATATGATAATCTTAACTCGATTATCTGGGTCATATCATTTAAAGCTCAATGGATTAATATGGTTATAGTATTTTAGTAATTGGTTAATTTGAATACTTCATGATGGTCAGAAATTGTAATATGATATGTTATTCGAATTATGGTATATGGAATCATGTACAGTAACATGTTGATTGTTGATGAGAAACATCAATATATAATTAGTATACATATGATATATGTTAAGTATATTAGAATTACAATGGTATCTGATGAGTATACATTTGGTATATGTGAGGTATTTGATACTGTTAACTCAGGTTGTGATATTGGGATCATGTATAATGTATGTTAAGTGAATTATATTATGGAATGAGAGGTTTTACGGGTTGTTGGTACTCGTATGGTTATCCATGCCCTAAGACCGTCACACTTCCGAAGTTGGGGTGTGACAGTCAATGTATTTCTTTAAGTCTACTCTCCAGTCCCCAGCAACATTAATGTTTGTGTTGAATGCATCAACTTAGATGCCCATTTATGTTATAGAATGATGTGTCCTCTTATATGTGATTCTTGGTTATTGGGGGGTGCCAAGATTAACTTATTTCAAAGGATCATGCATCTGTGGTTGAATATCTTCAAATTTATGAGGTGCCTTCTCTAGGTCATGCATATGTATTATTTCCCCATCTTTCACAGGCTCCTCCTCATATATTACCTCAGCTCTATAAGTGTTATGAACTGTTCCACTTCAAGCTGTCCATAGTCTGCTGCATACGTGCTTTGAACACGACAGTTGCAACTATTGCCAACTCTTTTTTGGTGTACTTAATCATTGATCTCCTCAATAGTTACAAATTTAGCCATCGACCTGTATGGCACGATGGCAGTGTATTTGAGAAGTGTCTCTGCTTGTTTCCTTATTTCCTCAGCAATGACTTTGGTCATTTTGATTGCCTTGGGACTCCACATTTCAAATCATAGTACCTTGCCTATTCAACATCTGAACAGGCAGTGAAAAGCTGTTGATCTACCCAAACTACCTCCTCATTGTCTCATTTCCAGAACAGTAACAATTGGTGGAGAGAAGAAGGAACACACCAATTGGAGTGAATTCAGTCTCTCCCTAGTAAGATATTATAATTGGCAGATGAATTCACAATAAATAGAGCAGATAAATAAGACTTACTCCCTACTGTGATTTCCATAGGTAGAACTCCTAGGGTTTTAGTGAGCTCCCTAGTGAAAGCTGATACTACCACCTTTGTAGAAATCAGGTCTTTCTCAGTTTTTCCTAGAGCATGTAACATTTTAAGCGGCATAATATATACTATCGATCCATTATCTATTAGAACCATTGTGACAGGTTTCCCATTGACATGTGCCTTGACATATAATGGCTTTATGTGCTTAGTCATATGAATTGAATGTTTTTTGAAAATCACCTTCTTAGGCTGGTGATGAGTAGTTGCCTGAATAGTAGCTCTACTGTAGAAATCTTTCTCCTTAGAGAAAGTTACCCTATGAGTCTTAGGAACCTGGATTTCAATGACTTCCTCTTCTGTAGGTTTGGATTGAAAACTAGCAGGTAGTATCACAGTTATAACAACACATCCATAGGAAATAGGTAAACTCCCTACCATAAATCTTCCCACACTGTTTAAACTATAACTTCCAACGGATTCCACATCATCCCACCCTGTAGTAACAATGGACTCTGTAGGTATATTATTACTAAGAGGTTTAGAGTAGAATACCTTAAAGTCGAATTTACCATATGGTTCCCTCAATAGATCTTCATCATAACTCTTCAGATCTTTAGTAGCTTGTCTTTTGAATTTGCTTATGTTGACTTCCCTAGGAGAAAAGTCATGTGAATTGACTTGTCTTTTGCCCTTAGCTCTTTGTCTCCGTAGTCTGTGCTTCTGAGTCCTGGTGAGTGGCTTGGAAAAATTCTTGTGTTCAACACGTTGCCACTTGTGAGTTGGTTCCACAGTAGGAGGAATAATGAACTGAGGTTGGTTCTTGTGGAATTTGTATTGATGAATCATTCTTGGTGAATTTTTTAGTAGCCTATCTCTATGGTGAGATGGCTTAGGTTTATGAATCCATAGTTTGAAACTTTTCTCCTTATGGACTTCTGTCTTTCCGTTTGTCATCCGAAATCACTAGGGATTTGAGGTCAATAGCTCCATCTCCTGAGTATGGAATTGATGCTCCATCTCCTGCCAAGTTAATATGGAATTCCTAGGCAAAGTAGTATACCAGGTAAATGCTGCACCAATTAGTGAATTAGGGAACAACTTGAGTTTGAAGTTGGAGAAATTTTCGTAGTTGGCTAGTTCTCCACACTGTATGGTAAACCTTGCAATGTGTTTTATAGTAGATTGGTCATCCTCCCTAGAGAACAGAGTGAAGTAGGGAATTCTATATCCCCTAGGGTATGGATTCTCTCAATCTATAGCATTAGGATACCACTTGTGGAACTCTAGATGGCCTATCTGTCTAAGGCCAGGCCCGTACAGTTCTTGAACAACATCTCTAACAGTTTCAATGTCTATAGGAGGTTGCTCCTTGGGGACTTTTTATGGAAGGATAAGTTGTGGAATCATGTTGACTGCTGGTGCTAAGTTTACTAGCCCTTGTATCATGAACATAAACAGTAAGATGATTAACAAGGTTAGTGTTAGTATGCAATTGTTATGGTAAAACCTGTCTTGGATGGCCAGTAGGCACAAGCCTTTGTTCCTCCCTCTTGTGAGGAGGTATACAACGTTCTTTAAGACGGTGAGAATCACCAACCTCTTGTTGAGCAAAAGATTGCCCCCAAGTTCTTTTAAGGGTTGCCTAATAGGCCTATGGATTGTAGCATGTCTAGGGCTTTGTGGTTGAGTGACCAAACTAAGCAGTGCTTGATAAAGCAAAGCTTGATTCTTAGATTGCCTATTCATTTCTTCAATGATTACTTGTAAATTATTAGTTGGAAAAGTAACATCAATAGGCTTAGGAATATTACCTTGATTTCCAACAACAAGACCTGTTGGAATCTCTGGCTCTGGTGTGTTGTCTTGGTGAACTGGTTGTGGATAAGCCAACCCATGCTCAATTTGCTCCACAAGGTGTGGAACGAGACCTTCTTGCACTACTGTTGCAGTGTCATCCTGCAGTTCATGAGAACCAGTAACAACTTCTTTTCCAGAATTTCTTATTTTTGGTGCCATGAGAGCTTGTTCCACTGAGCGTGCCAAAATCATTGTTGGTTCTAATTTCGGCCCAAGGGTAGAATGATAATTTGCGGGCGTGCCACATATGGACGAAAATGCACGAATCTGTAAATTGCACTATTATGACTTCTAATCAATTGATTGTGGATACCCAAATTTCCTTACCACAATATGTTTGGACTTTTAGTATCAATTAATTGAACAACAACAGTAAAGCTATGGAATAAAATGAATTTTATTAATTAAAAATAAAAATTACAGTAAACGTAGAAAACTTAAAGGCTGAAGGTTGAAGAATATAGGTTTTGCTCTTTAAAACTGTGAGTGTATGATTGGATGGGGTTTGTACAGTAGGTCACACTTGGTTTAAATGCTCCATAGGAAATAACTACTCCATTAGTGTTATAGTTCAATAATTGTTGCTCCACCTCCCTAGTATTGTTCTATCGTTGTTAACATCTGGTAATTGCTAGGGAAATTCTCTAGAATTATCTACAGCCATCTGAAATATTAACCATCTCTTGACTTGTTGACTTTGATGTATAGACATTCATAAGCTTCTGTTATTCTTTTAGGTTTAACTTATTAATGAGCATTTTTAATGAATCTAACCCACTAAAAAATTATGGTGTAACAAAAAATTTAATCATTTATTATATTAAATATTTTTTTAATTTAACTAAATTTTTTAAAACAAATATTATCAAATAATTTAAAATAATTTTGTGCTACAAAACACGAAATAGTAAAACACAACTAATTTAAAATATTTGAGTGAAGGGTGAGGTGCACGCGCCATGCCCGCCACGTACTACATTGTATAAGCACATTGCAGACAAGCTTTGCGCAGTAAAATAAAAAAACGACAGAGGCGACAATGTAAAATAGAAATTCTGAGATATATGCTCTTTAATTTTTCTCCGTTTCCTGGTTAGATCGGCCCGCTTCTACGTGGACTTAAAAATAATAAAATTAAATAAACAAACAAATTGATTCAAAGAAGAAAATAAAAATAAAAATAACAGGGGAAAAATAAAAATAAAATAAAAATAACAGGGGAAAAAAAAACGCGGCTGCTCTATACACCAAAAACCAGAGAGAGAGAAACTCTTTCTGCTAATCGATTCCAGCTATAGAGATCGCACCTAAGCGACCTTAAACCTTCTGGTTCCAAAAATATTCGGTTTTTGTGTAAGATCCTTTTACCTAAATTGGTTTAGTTATTGGAATTTAAACATCAATTTCTGGGTCGGTGGTATCGATTTGGATTTTGTGATCGGGTCTTAGTTTGATCTTTCCATTGGAAATCCTTTTGTGGGTTTTCGGTTTTGTGTAATGGGTCAGGTCCAGTTTTATGGTTGGATTTGCAGAGAGAGAGGTTGAGTTTGCTGGCTTGATTGGTTGTTGTTTTTTTTTTTTTTTTTTTAGAATTAGTGTTTTTGTTTGATGATTTCTCTTGGAACGAGAGATGCGAGAAAGGAGCTAGGGTTAGGGTTTGGTAGTGGGAGGGAGATGGAAGATACTGAGCTTGAAGAAGGGGAGGCTTGCTCAGACCATAACAACAACGATGATGATTATGATGCAATCATGGACCCAGATATTTCTCTCTCTTACATAGTATGTTTTTTTTTTTAAATTTTATTTTTCTTAATATAAGCTCGATCAGTGCATATTTATATTTTTGAATTTTGGTTTTGGCTGTGTTTGATATCATATGTTGACTTTTCTTTAATTCATGTTAGGTTAGGGGTGTATGTTTTAGAACCGAACTAGTGATACTAATGTGATTTTTAGTATTAATTTTGATTGGTTACAATGCAGAGTATAGTTAATTGTATTTGATTAATATCATATTGCTATTCAGAGGAAATAATACTTTGTGTTCTGAATGTGTTTGGATAAGGAAACATAGATAATATTAGGAAGTTTCTTTCAGTACTAGGATTTTGTTAGTTGTGTAAGATATACATGGTTTGGTGATTTTCATTTGATCTACCATATTGAATAGAGAAATATCTGTATTTTGGTTTGTTGTTGTTATTACGACAAAATACATTTGTGTAAATGTTGTAGTTAGTATGAGTGCTGATCCTAGATGCAGTTGTTAAGTTTGAAGACTGAAAGGATTGAGCTCATAATTACTCGGTTCAAGTTCAATAATGTGCTTAGTAAAAAAATAACTCAGAGTTTTGAATCATAAGGCATCTTGGAAACTTGAGCTTTCTGTTCAAGCCTTGTGGAATGTGATTATCAAAATTTTAATCTGCGACTTCTTGAACTTGGATTCCAAAAATTGAGACTTGAGACTTGAGAGCTAACATTCTTAGCTCTCTTATAGTGAGGTTTTGGGACATGTATGCTCTTGAAATTATAGTAGTGAGCCATACAACATTGTATATAAACCCTGGTTTCTTATTCTATGTGTTATATGCTTTTAATATTTGTCCTCATCAGTTTATATTCTGCAAAATTCTTCCTCATAATAGGTAACAACTATTTCTTTTTCTTTGAAGGATGAGAAACTTCAGGATGTCTTGGGACACTTTCAGAAAGATTTTGAAGGTGGAGTTTCCGCGGAGAATCTGGGTAAGTTGAAAAACAGCAGAAATATGATTACTGGAACCCCTAATCTGATATTAATTATCTAGGGGTTTACATTTCAAACAGGGGCCAAGTTTGGTGGTTATGGTTCATTTTTACCTACCTATCAGCGTTCTCCTGTTTGGTCTCACCCGAAGACTCCACCAAAAATTCAGCATCACAATGCACCTGGGTCTCCAAACAGTTGGCAAGCGCAAGCAGAGGTAGATATATTTTCAGTATTGGACTATTGGGCATTTTAGTTGTTCATAATTGGTGCATTCAATTTGAAGGACGATGTCAACTAAGTTGTAGTATTGGGTGTGTTATATATGTTTCTTAAATAGGGTGGCCGTCGTGGTTCAGTATCTTCATCAACTGCACCTCAATCAGTAAAACTTGAACCTGCTCCTGCTAGTGCGGTATCACTGGCTGCATCGAAAGCATCATCCTCGATGATGGTTTCAGTCAAACAAGAAGTAGGCATGCCATCCGCTAATCTTGCCAAGGAACATGCTCTGCGATATGAATCAGTAAACAGGAAATCTACTAATTTACCAGACCAAAAAATGCTGAAGGTTCGAATCAAAGTGGGTTCTGATAATTTGTCGACACAAAAAAATGCTGCAATCTACAGTGGTCTTGGCCTTGATATGTCACCATCTTCATCACTGGATGACAGCCCCTCTGGAAGTGAGGGGATGTCTCATGGACCTCAAGATTCTCCATTTGAATCTCCTGCTCATATAATTCGGGTGAATTGTTTTCCCACAATTTTGTAGTCTTTAATTTTCCTTTTCCTAGTTTGTCGGAAGTGATCAGACTCTGTTTCTTTTATTTTGTGTTGGAGCAGATAATGACTTCCTTTCCAGTGCATGGGGTTGTATTGCTATCACCTCTTCCTGGTGATTTGATTCAGTTGACAGAAAAGGTAAAGCTTCATAAAGGCAGTGGATCATTGCCTGTTGTTACTGTTGGTCCAGAAAGTTCGGGTATTGCAGTCAATGGATCTGATTCTGTAAAAGGTGATGGGAAAATGTTGGGAGAAAAGAAAATAAAGTCACTGGAGAGAAATGAAGTATCATCAGAATCAAAAAGTGAAAATAATAAAGATTCTAGGAGTGGTATTGATACTTTGACAAAGAAGGAGACAGACCTTGACACTTTGGCCTGCGAGGAGCTTGTTTCTAACACATTGAAGCTCCCACTTCTCTCCAATTCATATTCTGTTGCTGATGCAACGAAATGCATGGTTAAGACATCAAATATAGCCAGGGAAGTGTATAGGGGTGTAGTGAGGGACAAAGGCTTTTCTGATCTAAGAAAAGAGGAGTCATTGGGGCCAATGTATATGCATGAGGATGCCTGGGTTGAGAATTCCAAGGCGACTTCAGCTGGAAAGATATGGGAAGACAAGAAAGCTAGTTCTCTTGACAGTGTTTCTGTCCACCCCAGAAAAGATGGCCGTCGAAAAGGAGAAAAACCTTATGGCTCTGTCAAAAGTGACTCAAATATTTCTAAGGGGATGAAAGCTGTAAGCTCTGAACCGACAGACACTCCCAAACAGAAGGCTGATCAGAAAGTTATATCCCATGAACAGGAAGGCACCAAGTTTCCTTCTGGAAAGGAGCGTTCATCTTATGAGGGGAAAAAGAAACTAAAAGGAAGTCAAAATCATGGAAATACTGTTACGGAGATGCCAAAAGATGCTTTGACGGGTGGCTTTTCTTTGATGGCCAAAAATAGGAAGAGCACCTATGCAGATGACTATACAACTAAAAGAGAGCTGGAAGACTCAAAATTACAAAATTATACTGGAAAAACTGGGAATAGGTATAGAGATTTTTTTGGGGATATTGAAATAGATCAAGAAGAAAAACAGATGAGTCCATTGGCTAGAAGTTATGAAGATAGGCAGAAGGACTCTGACATGGGTGAAAAAGGCATGCATTTCTCTAATAATGCATTAAAGGAGAGACCAAGTGGTAAAAAAATTGATAAGCTGTCAACTTCTGAAGTGCATCCTAAAATAGCTTTAGGCACTGCTCCTTGCCCTGGAAATGGGCCAATATCTGATGCTTGTCCTGCAGCAACAGCTCCTGACAATTGGGTCTGTTGTGACAAGTGTCAGACATGGCGGCTTCTTCCAGTTGGTAAAAATCCTAATGACCTACCGGAGAAGTGGCTGTGTTCCATGCTTGACTGGCTGTAAGTTCTATTCCAATATCATTTAGATTTATGTTTCTGACCAACCTTTAGTTGATGAATATTTAGACATATAGGCTGAAAGAAAAATATTTGGTTTGAATGCATCTCTTTCTGTCTCTAAATTTTGATTTTTCAATTGTAAATGCTTTAGGCCTGGTATGAACCGGTGCAGTTTTACCGAGGATGAAACATCAAATGCTGTTAGGGCATTGAACAATGTTCCTGCTCTAGCGAGTCAACATAATCTGCAGATCAATCCTGGTGGGGCTATATCCAAAATGACCTTGGTTGATGATCAGCTTGATCATAACCAGCAAAACTTTGGTTTGCATGCCATGCCCAGTGTTGGAAAAAAGAAGGCCTGCAAAGATGGTACCCCTCCATTGACAAATTCTGTGAAGAAGAGCGTGCAGTCATCATTGACAAATGGAAGCTTAAATGATGTGAACCAACCTATGGTGAGTGAACCTGATTTTTCAAAACTGAGCAAGTCTAGTGACTTTGCTGTGGAGAAGCACAAACATAAGCAAAAAGAGAAGCATAAAGTACTTGGCAACTGTTCTGATGGAGGTATTGCATTTGAAATAGTTATTTGTGGTGCCTCTTGAACTTCTTCTTCCTCTCTTTTAAGTATGACATTTATTTTATTGATAAACATGTGCACAGGTGATGCTAGGCAATCAAAGATGAAAAGCAAAAGGGACTCTGAGCAAGATTTTTTCAGGGCCTCCAAGAAAATCAGAGCTGAAGGTTTGCGTCAAGATTTGGTGTCTGATCATGCAAACATTGAAAAAGTAGGTCCTAGTTCAAGTAATGGTTTTCCTGCTATGTCATCAGGGAAGAATCTGCCTAAAAACAACAGCCACGCTTCTTCTAAGGCTCAGGCACAAATTTCTGCTAGAAAATCAAAGGATGATGTTCTCATTTCCTCACATGATGTGCCCATGGATATGGGAAAGCGGGGTGATATAGAAGTTGACAAAAAGAGGAAAATAAAGGAAAGTCATGATTCTCAAGTTAATCCAGGCTCTCTTTCAAATACAGGGCATATTCCCCAGGACAGCAGGGCCTTAGCTAAGGAGGAGTTCAGTGAGAATGAGTACAGGAAAGAAAAGAAGGCCAGGGTATCCAGGTCTGATGGGAAAGATTCTAGTGCAAGTAAAGGCAATGGTAGAACAGACAAAAAAGGTAGTCATAGAAAGAACCGGCAACTAGGGCAAGACGTGGGGAGTTCTGTGTCTCAGCGAAGCTTGGATGGTGTAGATTCTTTGAAAAGGGATTCTGGATCTCAACATCCCTCTGTGGCAGCTGCTTCTAGCTCTTCTAAGGTTTCTGGTTCCCACAAAACCAAAGTCAATTTTCATGACACAAAGGGGTCTCCAGTAGAATCTGTTTCATCATCACCTTTGAGAGTTTCAAAACCAGGTAAGCTTATGTCAGTGCATAGGAACTTAACTGAGAAAGATGACTCCATTGATGCTGTTTTTTTTGCCCTAGGTGGTCGGATAAGATGCTCTGATGGTGAAGATGATGGTGGGAGTGATCGATCTGGGACAGCAAAGAAGGAAAAAATTCTTGATGCAGTTCATCACGGTTCCCATGAATCCTCTGCTCATGATTTTCAGGAAAAGGACTTTAGTCTTGTTTCTGGTGGCAAAGCTAAACAGCAGATTTTGCCTTCTCTTGATGTCACAAATCACCACTTTGCAAATGGTGGTGCAGATTACTTGGGCCAAGATGTTCGGCATCCTAGTAAAACTAACACTGCAGATCATTGCCGTGATGATGATAGACAACATGAAAATCATTATCATATGAATGGGTCCCGTCCAAGGAAGTCTGGAAAGGGATCTTCTTCGAGGTCCAAAGACAAGAATAGAAGTTTAAATTCTGAGCTTGACAATGGTAAGGTTAAGGTTACTGATTACATCAGTGAACAAGCACCTTCCTATGAAGTCAAACCGACAGATGGTAAAAATAAGACTGAAGAAAAGTTTGGGGTCAGGTCTGATGAAGGTGAGAATAGGTATGTTGATAAAAAGGACTCCACAGGACTATTGTTGAGTGAGAGTAGTAAAAGAGAGAGCCAGTCAAAATTTCGGGGACACAATGGTCCTGATATTAAAGCACATGCTATGTTTAGCCATGATGCAACCTATACTCCAAAGCAGAGTTTGATGCTAGATTGTGAGGCAGTGTCTGGGAGAGGGAAGTCACCATCATTGCCTCCCTCTGGAGATGCTCAGAATGAAACATCATCTCACTGCCCTCAACTGGTTTCTGGGTCTCAGAAAGGAAATGGAGCAAATGTTTCAGTCATTAATGCCTCTGAAAATGATAATGCATCTAAGACACTGAAACAAATCAGAAAGGTTGATCATCCAAATGGTCATCACAACAGTTCAAGAGATCTCCTGTCAAATGGGCATAGGACCAGGGATCTTGATGCCCCAAGTCCAGTTAAAAGGGATTCCTCCAGTCAGGCTGCTACAAATGCTCTGAAAGAAGCTAAAAATCTAAAACACCTGGCTGATCGACTTAAGGTTTATATTTATATTGTTGATATTTCTGGTTTTGATGCTACCATTCTTTCTGTTCTTATGCTTTCTAAAATTGGTAATCTTTTTGCAGAACTCTGGGTCGAATCTCGAGAGTACAAGGCTTTACTTCGAGGCAGCTCTCAAGTTTCTTCATGGAGCCTCCCTGTTGGAAACTTGCAGCAGTGACAATGCCAAAACTGGAGAGATGATTCAGTCAATGCAAGTGTACAGTAGCACTGCAAAACTCTGCGAGTAAGTTAAAATGCAACTTGGTGGCTATTGTCACAATCAGAAATACTTGCAGAAATAACTGGAAAAAAAGGCACTTCAAATATATTTATCTGTTCCTAACTTGCATGCTGGAATTTGATATTTTAGTTGGATCCCAAAGGCCATAAATGTCCTATCAGAGGTTTTGATTAGACCTGATTCAGGCATGCATGTTATGGCTGCTACGCTAAAACCCTTCACTCACATTGCCTGGCCCTCTCAATGTTCTTCTCTTTCCTTTGTCAATACTGATAACATTCTGCAATGCTGTTATATCCTATCTGGCATTTGTTAGTATGTTGCTCAATTACTGTAAAGGTTGGGGTATTTTAAGATTGAGGAAAGACATTTCCAGAAAATGGTCCCAAATAGTTAACTTTTGCCCTCTGAAGATTTTGTTGGTAGATTCTTTTACTTTATCAGCATGCATGAAAGTTCCTTAGGACTCTCTCTCATGCTTTTAGGTACTGCCTTTGGGCCTGAGCTCTACTAGAGTATTTGTCAGCCAGCTCTCTGATTGACTTAGGTTCCACATTATTAAGATTCACAATTGCTCTAGATGGACTCTCCTCCAAGGAGAGTTGATCACTTATAAATTGCCATCCTCTTGCTTATTCTTATTTTTTCTTTGAAACTTGTGACTAGTCTCATGAGGTTTTCTTTTGATTTTGCTTCCTTTTGAAACTTACAAGCAGACTTTATTTGTTTGATCAACTCTTAAAATTCCTGATTTGTTTTCATAAATACTGAAATACAACAAAAGTAAGACCCTTTTTCAAGTTGTGATGTTTTTTAGGACTCTTAGAACTCTGCCAACACACCCATCAATCTTGTTTTGAAACATGGATTATCTGTTCTGGACATTGTCGCTCTCATGTGAAGTTAGATTGTTCATGTGGTTGCAATCTTCACTTATTTGTTCATTTGCAGTTATTCTACTGCTGTCTTTTCCCTAAACTTACCTATATTTTTAGGTTTTGTGCCCATGAATATGAGAAATCTAAAGACATGGCTGCTGCTGCCCTAGCATACAAATGCATGGAGGTAGCATACATGAGGGTGATTTATTCTTCACATTCCAGTGCAAACAAAGATCGACATGAGTTGCAGACAGCTCTACAAATGGTTCCTCCAGGTAATTAAAATAATTATTTTCTGTGCAGGGTGAAATTCTGTCTTTTTTTTAAATGTATTCTTGTGCTATTTAGTTGTGTTTGGTACATATTTTCTGCAGTAAAAAATTAACAAGGTGGCAAAATAGCCTTTGCCTTCTTTGATCATTAGCAGGTGAAAAGTTTGTCTTGCATAAAAGTTGCCATTAGCATATTATAAATATTAACACTATGCATGGCTAGGAGTACAATGTTGGGGGAAACGAGGCAAAGGAGGAGAAAATCATTATTTATCTTGTTTGGCATTTTAATTTTTTAAGGAGGGGATGGGGAAAGAAATTTATTATTCCTCTTCATTTCCTTTCAGGAGTTGAAATTCATTTGGGGTGTGAACAATTTCACCTCTTAATAAGGGGAATATTTTTTATCTTTACAACTACAATTCTCTTCCCTTCCCTCTCATCCAAATAAAATTGAATAATCTCTCCTCCCTTCCCTTTTTTATTAATTTTTAATTTCCAAATATGATGATAAGTTAAATATTTCCCCATCCCATTCCCTTCCCTTCCCTTCCCTTCTCCTTTAAAAAATCTTCCCTTCCCTTTCTTATTTTATATTCATGTATAGTGTAATGCTTTTCTTTCTTGAAGGGAAAATTGCAGATGTTTGTTGTTGGTTGAAAACCACATCTTAAGTGTGAGGCCTCAGTTGAAATGTGTACCAATTGTTGGATTCTTGATGCAAAAAAGTAGTGGTCTTTGTCAAACGACAGTGGATCTTCTAACCTATTGCATTATTCTCTAAATCCATTTTTCTATCTTCACCTCCTCCTTTTATGAAGTTGGTGGTAGGTGGTGGTAGATTGGTAGTAGTTGGGAATATTGTGATTGTTCAAGAGACACATCTAGTATTTTGGTATTCTTTGTTTAATGTATCAATATATTGCCTAGTAGTTGTATATTCCGTGCCATGGAGGTATTTGACACTCAAGATAGCTCGTCTAGAGTATTACTTTAACTATTGTGCTCTTTGAGTATGTATAAGGAGGACCCTGTTGATATCAGTACATATTATTATGTATTTACATGATGTCCTCAGATGCTTTAACATCTTAATCCCATCTTTTCTCCTTCCTTTCGTCCTAAAAACAAATTTCCTTTTACCGAGCTTTCCAAATATTTAATGTGCTAAACTAGATGTGATGTCATTGTTCTTTGCTACATTTTTATCAGGCGAGTCACCTTCTTCTTCTGCCTCTGATGTTGATAACTTGAATCACCCAGCAACAGTGGATAAGGGTTTCCTAGCCAAAGGTATTAGCTCTCCTCAAGTGACAGGAAGCCATGTCATCGCCGCACGAAACCGTCCCAATTTTGTGCGGTTGCTCACTTTTGTAAGTACATTGTATTTCATTAAGAAATTTCAGTTTGTTATTTGTATCTTGTTGCATAAATTCTTCCATGAGCAAAACTGAGGATGAGAATCCAAAGATGTTGGGTTGAGGAACATTTTTTGATGCGGAATAAAAATTATACCAGAAACTGTCATATACAGGAACAAAGAAGGGTAAAACCTAAAATTACCTCTTTTGCCTTTCCGATGCCCTAGATGTAAAAGAATCATATTTATTACTCATTATGTGTCACATGCTGTGAAAACCAATTATTAACAACTTTCACTTCGTGCCAAGCAATCCAGAAAGCTCTGCCGTTTCATCTTACAGCATTTAGTGCTCCACTGTTTGCTTCCTACCTATGTATCCATACGTATCAGCAATGATCAATGTGTAATTGTTTTGCAGACTCAGGATGTAAATTTTGCAATGGAAGCCTCAAGAAAATCTCGGATTGCTTTTGCGGCTGCTAATATAAGCTTGGGAGAAACCCAACGTAGAGAGGGCATTTCTTCCATTAAAACAGCTATTGATTTTAATTTCCAAGATGTAGATGGATTACTACGTCTGGTACGGCTTGCAATTGAAGCTATTAGCCGCTGAAGATTTCAATTGCTTGTGGAGATTGTATCAATTTTGGGAGGAATTGCAAGAGCCCAGTTATTTTTGAACTGGATCTCCCTGTTGAAGTACTCGAGACTTCTGTTGTGAATTATCGCCATCTCAGTAGTTCAGTGTTCTGTGTACATGTGTATGATACAGGAGAAATTTGGAATTGAGTATATTTTTTTCATCAGACTTCAGCTGCTTTCTGATTCAGACGAGGACCATGATTGTTAAGCCATTTCAGGATTGGTATTAAGGAAATTTGTTCATCAACTTCTACGGTAGTGATTCTGTGATTGTAAAAAGTGGCAGCTTTATGGTGCAATAGGATTGTGGTTGAAGAAATAAGTGAATAAAGATAGAGAACCCCAATTATAAATATGTGTGAGGTTGTAGAATTCTCAGTGTGCCATCTTTCTGGCTATTGTTTTTTTCCCAGACGGAGATTAGTTTAGCTGTCCCTTTACTGTGTTAGTTACAACTTGTTTCAAGACATCCGAAGGACAGGAACTGTAAAGTATGTGCATTGACATGACATTTTAGTTGTAGAATCAGTGGCTGCACTGACTTCCTTGGCTGGGCACTGTATAAAGATGGCAATGATGTCAGAGTCTCAGGTTGGCTGCCTTTTGTTTTACTATGTTTTTACTTTCTCTTTTTCCATTTTCTCTTTAAAAAATACAGATTTTTGTTTTGGTTTTATAGGGACCTTTTGTTTATTTTTGTATTTATTTATTTCTGCAGGTCATCTTCTGGAGCTTCTGATAATTGCAGTTGAGGCAATTTTTTCTTTGTTGTTAACATAGACAATCAGGAGAAGTTAGACAAGTTGTATATTCAAAAAATAAAGAAGAGGTTACCTGAATTATTTCGTCTTAAGGTCTGTAGACTACTAGTAGCTGAGAAAATTTTGTTGGATTGATCATTATCTAGTGTGAATTAGCCTCTAAATTTCTTCTTTCTCTTTGACAGTGACTATTTTGTAGATATGCAATCAGGTTAACCAACAGTGCAAGCCTCATTTTTCCCCCTTTTCTTTTCCTCCTTTTCCAGGGTGGGGGGTTGTTTATGCTATACCATAAGAAAACAGATGAGGATTTAACAGGTAAAGCTACTATTTCTGATTTCATATTGAATTTTATAGTGAGACTGTTTTTATACTATAGGAAGTTCCTTATCCTGATGTTATTATGATGCTTGAATGACATGTGATTATGATGACAGGCACTTTTTTAATATAGAAAGGAACCTCTTCCCGCAATAATCTTGCAGTCTCAAAGTGATGAGTTGTAATCTGGTTGATCAGATGCCATCTAAAGAGGGGATTTTGTTTTCAAGTTCAGCATATCCAGGCAGTTTCAGCCGCAGGCCAGCTGGATATTGAAGTATTAATCTCGATGATATCTGTGCTATATATTTTTGCCCTCCTGCCTAATTTCCTCACAACTGCTCATCTTCAGCTTTGTTCATATTAATTGTAAAGTTATTGACATGTTAGGTTCTGACAAACCCCTCCCATTCCCACCCAAAAAAAAAAAAAAGAAAAAGAGAGAGAAAATCCGACCACCTGAGCTCAACTTCCTTGCTACATGTATAGGAGCAGCAACATTTATTGAAATTTTGAAATTCTTGGCTATGGAACTTTTGCTTCTTCATTTGATGGATTTTCTCTTGTATAGGTTTGCTTGCTCACCTTGATGCTTGATGCTTTACATATTTGAATCGAGTATCAGCGAGTGAAATGTACTTTCAAAGTCTGTTTAGAAGAATATTTTCCGGAAAAAAAAAAAAAAAAAAAAAAAAAAAAAAAGACCTGGGTGGAGGATGCTAGTGTGGTAGTGAAATTATATGATCAGAAATAATCGTTACACTGACTGATGGGAGAAAGTTAAAAATCATCTTGATATTTATTTAGACCTATCTGCAATCTGCCTTGAAAGTGGGCTGAGCTTCAATTTTATTTTTTTTTAAAAGAAAATAAAGGGTATAGTCAAATTATTTAGTTTGCAAAATCTGATATATATATATATATAATAAAAATTGAATTTAAGAGTTTAGAAAATTTTTTAAAAATTAAACTTATGAAGTTATCTTATTAATTTTTTTTTCTATATAATTATATTTTTATAAGTTTCAATTAAATTAAAATTTATACATATATAATATATTATTATTATTATTTTTAGTTGGTCTATATATATTTTTTATTAGTATTCAAAATAACTAAAAGGTAATATTTAAATTTATTTAAAAAAATAATGATAGTTAATGTATAGGGAAAAATACAAAAAATTACTCACTTATGAGTAGAGATTAGCATTCGGTAGGTTCGATTCAAAATCAAATCGAACTGAAATAACCGAAATTGTGTTTTCCTTAAATCGAATCAAATCGAATTTATAGTAAAAACCGAACTGAAAAAGTTTAATTCGATTCGATTCGATTTGATTTTTATGTTTGATTTTCTTTTATAATTATAATAAACTATTTATATATTATATATATTATATACATATATATATTAATAATATATTAAATTTATTATATATAATATAATATATTGTATATATACATAAAATATTTACATATATATATATATATATATATATTTCTGTCGGTTCGGTTCAAATTGAATTTTTTAGATAAAAATCGAATCGAACCAAATCAATCGGTTCGGTTCGGTTTTGCTCACCCCCTACTTATGGGTGTGTGAATTTTTTTTTGACAAAAAGAGAGATTTGTGCTTTACACCGTTAGCACTTAGGGGTCTCTGTCACTAACACTGTTAATGACAGCATATCTTACGCTTACGTGGTAGACGTGAGTCTCACTTTTTTATTTGCTAATAATAAAATATTAAAAATAAGAAAATAAATTTTTAATTTTTATTAAAAATAAGAAAATTAATTTAAAAAACTAACAAAAAATAAAAATAAGAAAATTTATTAAATCTTCATCATCATCATCCCAATTCCAAATCAAGAAAACTAAGAAACAGATTACAAAAGCAAAATTAAAACCTAGGCACACAACTATAAAATAAATTACAAAATCAATGAGCATTTTCGCGACGGCTGAAGGACCTTCATTTTGTTGAGAATGGTAGCGTCGTCGTTGGCAATGATGACTTCGCCACTCCCGGTGGAAATCATTTTGTCCATTCCTTTGGGTCTTAGATTGGTACGAACGGCGTCAGCCACAGCTCAGATTTAGGATATCTTTAATAAAGATATTTGAATAAGCCTTGAAAGCAAATTCAAACTCTCATTTTAGACTGAGTCGAATCTTTGTAATCAGCACATCTTTAACATCCGTTCCGTTTGCCATATATGGGAATCATAATGGAAAACGCTTTATGGGTTTTCTTTAATCATTCTCAAAGATTAATGAATTTCTTTAGATTGATATTTGAAGGTGAATTTATACACACGCGTGCACACACACACACACACACACACACACACACACACACACACACACACACACACACACACACACACACACACACACATATATATATATATATATATACCCTCTCTCTGTATATATGGGATTTGTATTCACATTAACATTTGAGACAAAAATCATTGGTAGGTATTCGTTAATTTTGGTGATAAAGGTGGTGGAGGTAGCAATAGTGGTGGCAACGGCGACGATAGTTATGGATTGTCTTCTTTGTCTATCCATTATACGACGTTGTTATCTCTTTTGTTCCTTCTGTAAATTCCTCATCAATGCTCTTTGTGATTAAAATTAAGCACCAACTAAAATTAAAATAATAAACTCATAAACAAAAATTAAAACAAAAAACATATTACAAAATAAAAAAAAATAGCTTTAAATTATATATTAAAAACAAAGAAAAAAAAAGGAGATACAGATCGAGAGATCGAATCTAAATAAGAAGACCGGTGCGATAACATTGAAGATTCAATTGGATACTAAAGTTAAAGTGAAAATGGGTGGGCTAAAGACGATGAAGGTCGAAATTAGAGTTACGTGTTGATCTAAGTGCAAAGTTGATATGAGAATCAAGATATGGAAGTGGACATTCTGATATGATAATTAATGTGTTTTTTTTTCCTTTTTTTTTCTTTTTTAAATAATTTTTTTTCAATTTTTTTGTTTTTATTAAACGCAATATAAATATATTATATTTCTTCCTTTTATTTTCTTAATTATCCACATAGATTATTCATGTGGGTATATTTTATTATTAAAAAAAATAAAATTTATTTATGCCATGTAAATGCCACATCAGCACTCATTAACGGTGTTAATGACAAAGACTTCTAAGTACTAATTGTGTAAAACACACTTTTTTTTCTAAAAAAAAAAATTCACAGATTTATAAATGTAAAATATCAAATTTTAAGGTACTTTTTTATACTTTTTCTAATGTATATTACAATATTTTTGGAAAATGTAAACTGAATAAAAAATAAATAAAATTCGTGTAAAACATGGGCTCATGCTAGTTTATTGTAATAATGCTACTTATTATTCCAATTGGATTTTTTTGTTCTTTATTGTAATAATGCTATATTCTACATTCTACACCCTCTAATATGAAAATAGTGTGCTTGCTTTGCATTAAACAAGTCTAAAGAAATGTGGAAAAAAAAAAAAAAAAAACAAGTCTAAAGTAATTTTCAGTGTAAGTCCATTGTGCTAAAATTTCGAAAATGTCTACCAATGGAGGGATGATATAATGTCATAAATCGAATCTTAAATTATGTTGATCAAATTTAAGATTATTTATGCAAAGAGAGACATTCTTACATACAGACATATGCATGTCATAAATCTTTAATCATAGTTAAATAAAAAAAAAAAATAAACACTATAATTGATATTATTATATCATAAATCCTAAGCTATATTTGCTTAAATTTAAAATTTAATGCAATGGTAAATATTTCAAAAAATTATTAATCACAATTAATAAAATATATATATATTTTAACTAAAAAATACTTAAATAAACTGAGACAAGGTTTTTCTTCACTAATTAATTCTAAAAAATATTACTTGGCAAAAAAAAAAAAATATATTATTAATCAATAAGTAGGTGTCTTATTATGAAAAAAACAAGCGAGCCGTGTACCCCAGCCCATAAGCCCGACGCTCATGAATCGTGTTTAGGCGCGTAGTTTTAATTTTATTTATTATTATTTGTTTTGGTTAACCTCTCATCGTCTCACGTGACAACTGGGACTTTAGTTGGGTGATCCAATTCTACCTTCTCCCCCCTATCCATCACCCTCCCTCTCATAACGAAACCCTAACCCTAATTCTGACTTTGTTTTTGTTAAATACAATTTTATAATTTAATTTTGTTTTGAAACTCTCAATTCTTTTATAATACCGCACTGTAATGCGCTGTTCTTGCACACGGAGCTTCGAGACTCCAATCTTCGACTTCGACAATGGAGGTGTTGAAGGAGAATTTGGAAGACATAGATATTGGGAGCTCCGTCGAGTCGTTTCACAAGTTTCTGGATTCGCAGAAGGAACTCTTTCACACTCAGATCGATCAACTTCAAAACATTGTCGTTACTCAATGCAAACTCACCGGCGTCAATCCTCTCTCTCAAGAGATGGTGCGTTTTTTCGTAATTTACAATTTTTTGTCGAAATTAATTTATCGAAAGCTTGAATTATATTCACCGAGTTGAATTTTTCCGAGCTTTTCTATATAGTTCAGAGTTTTAAAGGCCAAGCAGTTCATATAAATGTCCAGATGTGGCTAATTATGCTTAATTGAAATCCTAGGGCATTAAAATATTTGATAGGTTTCTCAGCTTGGTATTTATATGAAGAGTAAATTATGTTTGTAATAATGCTTCACGTGTACCACATTTATTATTACCATGAACACTACTTTATAAATTCAATGTTACTGCTGGATTAGAATAGAAACTCTAATGTCTCGAAAATGTCATACAAAGATGTCGAGCAACAAGTGCTGGAGGTTGTAAAAGCTTGAAAATTGTAATTTATGAGGTTCTCTATAAGGCAAAAATCTCGTACAGCTGTTTTGAACTATAATCTTATTGTTTTCATTCACGAGAAGTGGAGTTTTTCCATTTATGATGATGCTAACTGATACTATCATTTTCTGAATCATGTACAGGCTGCTGGTGCCATGTCAATAAAAATTGGTAAGATGTTGCTGCTGGATCATTTTAGAT
Source organism: Vernicia montana (assembly GCA_949750685.1). Classification (NCBI taxonomy): domain Eukaryota; kingdom Viridiplantae; phylum Streptophyta; class Magnoliopsida; order Malpighiales; family Euphorbiaceae; genus Vernicia; species Vernicia montana. The sequence goes on from CATKHJ011156973.1 coordinate 29,538, forward strand.
GATTATGTGTGATGATCATTATTCCTTTAATCTATGAGCTATCTGTGCTATTGCTACGCTTTAAACACTTTTAGTATGCAAATATGTATTCTTAACCCATTAACAATAACTTGTGCATATTATGTATGTATATTGAGCTTGGTCCTTTACCCTTTTTATTTGTAGTTGATTGGCTTTAACAAATTGCTTGAGCCACCTGTTGGTACAGTGAATTTCATGTGTCATGAATATTTCCATATCATGATCCTACAATGTAACATTTGAATTCACTTTAAATTGGATAGAGATTAAACAGGCTTCAGATTGTATCAAAACGTATAGAATTTGATGGTTGCTTTGTAGGGTCAACTTTTCATTTGGACAAACTAAGTGCACTGTGGTGGACATTTTTACTTCCTGATAATGCTTTTTCTTTACTTCTCTGTTTGTTTCTGGACGGCTGAAGACTTCTAATCAGAAGTTTTATACATTGTACTGCTTTTGGCCATTATCTAACCTGATTGTTGATTTGGCAGGAAAAAGACCTAGAGATTTGCTAAATCCTAAGGCTATAAAGTATATGCAAGCTGTTTTCTCCATAAAAGATGCAATCAGCAAGAAGGAATCTCGTGAGATAAGTGCTCAATTTGGTGTAACTGTCACACAGGTTCTCTCCTTTCGATTATTTTTACCTTCAATTACTTTTTCATCTTTCATTTCTTTTGGTCTACTTTGCAACAAACTTTTTGCTTACCATTCCCTTTCATGACCCTCATACGTTTAAAGAAAAATGTGTATAGTTATATTAACTTTTCCATTGTCCCCCCCTCCCCCTCCCTGTCTGCTGTTCAAGTATGTCCTGTTTTTGGTCCTTAATTTAGTACTGGCTGGATATTTATTAATTATTTTTTTTTATTATGGCATTATATCAACTACAGGTTCGAGATTTCTTTGCTAGCCAACGTTCAAGAGTGAGGAAACTAGTCCGGTTGTCAAGGGAGAAGGCTGTTAGAACAAATGCACGTAAAGAGCCTCAAGATGGGGCCCCGACAAGCTTTGATTCCATGATGCCTATTGATCTGGCTCCATTAAATTCTATTCACCCAGATCCAGTTCCCTTAAACTCTATTGGTTCCAATCCAGTTCCCTTAAACACCGTTGGTCCTGATCCAGTTCCCTTAAACTCTATTGGGCCTCCCAATGTTGATGAAGCACCATCTTGCTCAACACAAGATGACTTATTACCTGGCTTACATGACTTAGAAAAACATTTTGTTGAGAATATTTTCAATTTGTTGAGAAAGGAAGAAACATTTTCTGGGCAGGTGAAATTGATGGAGTGGATCTTGCAAATACAAAACCCCTCAGTGCTAAATTGGTACTTTTCTAATCTTTTTCTGTATTTAAGAAGTTTTTTCTTCTCTCTCTTGGCCATTTGACTGTTCTGTTATATGCTGCAGGTTTTTAACTAAAGGCGGTGTCATGATTTTGGCTACATGGTTGAGTCAAGCAGCTGCTGAAGAACAAACAAGTGTTCTCCTTGTCACCCTCAAGGCACATATACACTCCTTGCATCTTGCTTACAATTTTATTTCTGATAACTTGGCTTAGGATTGAATAATTTGCTGTCATGCAGGTTCTATGTCATCTGCCCTTGCATAAATCTCTTCCTGAACATATGTCAGCCATACTGCACAGTGTTAATAGACTGCGGTTTTATAGGACATCAGGTGTACTTTTGTTCAGAGACTTTTACTTTGTGACTTTTGATCTCTGTTTTTCTCTCCCTTATGGTCAAATCTTTTATCACTTAACAGAATGATGTTTTATCCCATTATGGATGATCAACACTTAGCAGTTATGCTGTTTGAGTGTCCTCATTGCTTAAATAGGATATATTTTCAATATAAAGAGAATGTTTAGTATTACTTTCTTTTGGGTTATGAATGGCATTCTTGAAACCTATAGTTTGGTTTAAGTTTCATAATTGAGGGATTGGTGGGGCTTTCTTGATTTCTGGCATTTTTGAGATTTTGAGAACCAATTTGACGACTGTTTTTCCTGTTCATCTTTGTTCGTGGGATCCTTGTGTTCATTTAATATGCACAGAATCAAGATGAAAGGTGTAGCAGTCATATGTGACTATTAACTTTTTCGTTTAATTTTACAAATAAATTTCATTTTGTTTTGTAGGGTATACAATATGCACCTTGTATTTTTCCTGTATTGCTTTATATCCCTTGTGACAATTTTGAATCTCATTTATCTGATTTTAAGATCAGACATTTCAAACAGGGCAAGAGTTTTGTTGTCAAGGTGGAGCAAAATTTTTGCCAGAAGCCAAGCTATGAAGAAGCCAAATGGTATGAAGTCTTCTATTGATGCACAGGAGATGATATTGAAGCGGAGGTAAGTCCATTTCCTTACTTATACTTCACCATTTGTCCAATCAATCTCTCATTTTCTTTCTGGCTCTAATTGCATGCAGTATTGATGAAATTATGGGCAATGAATTGTGGCAGCCTAATGTTGGTAATCCTGTATGTTTCTTCACAAACTGAATCTTGGGTTAAAGTGAGTTAATGTTATATGATGATTTCTTATAGTTGTTATTGCTATACAGGAGAATGCTCTTGCCCTTTCTGAAAGTTCAGAAAATATCAGGTATGCATATATTTTTTTGTCTGACCTTGCATTCAGCCTGTTGGGTTTTATTATTAGTTGAGTTATTGAGCATAAATTTCTTGTTTAGGAAAATGGAGCCTTTGCAAACATTGAAGCTGTTACCGTCCTCAACAGATGATTCAAGTAGGAAGCACATCCTAGGTGTATCTTCATCCCGTATCCTCAAGATTTTAATTCCAATTTATTGATTTTTGTTTGGATTGTAAAATACTAGTAGTTCATTACAACTTCATTTTGAGGAAACGTTTACAGAAATAATAATTCATCAGTCAAGAGATGAAGTCTTTTATCAATATTACCACTTAGTTATATCAGTCTCCAGGGGCAAGGTTATTCCTAGTAAACTTGGCTATGCATTGTCAAGAAGTGTTAAAAGTCCCTTGATCTTCATCACATCATGTTATTAGGTTAGCCCATACCTTTATAAAATCAAATGCAATTTCTGTATTAAGTTGAATAAATTTTCCTTCAGTTAGCTCTGAAGATATAAAGGCATAACCTAAGAAACTTTGACCACAAGATTGGAATGGCATGTGCTTCTTTTGGCCATACAAACTGATAGTAACTGCCTAATGATTTAGCCAGACCTATGCCAATAACTGGCTTCACTACTTTTATCTGACCCATCATCACTTGTATATTAATATGTGCCCTCCACAGTTGGTGCATGAAACTATGAAGAAATTGTTTGTTCAATCACTTGTACAGGAGTAATAATTTTTTTGCTGGATTTATTCTCTCTTGATCATTAGAGATCAAGGGAATCTGAAGTAAAAAAAGATTAGATTGTGATATTTAGATAACGTGTTTCTACTGTAGTTGTATCGGAATGTGCTGGGATAAAGACAGTTTAGTTACTAACTAGAGCATGTCCTTCTTGTCTAAGTGTTTTTGAAAGGAATTGCCTGACTCACCAGCTGCAAGTGCTAAACTAATAGTCACATTGGTAGTGACCATTACAATTTCAATTGTGATTACTTGCTGATGTCAAATCTCATATAAAAGTATCACTGCTCTGGATTTTTAAATCTGTTCACATAACTTTGTTGCTTCAGATGTAGAATCAAGGTTGACGGGACCCATAATCTTGAATGTTCTAAATTGTAATGGTTATTTTTCATCCATATTGGAGATTTAGTTCTAGGGCTGGGTGCATCATTTGGTGATTTCAGTTGAATGGTTAATGAGGTTCTGATTGGCACTGAGCGAGTTTGTTTGAACGATATTGTTTCCTCTTCACAAATCTGCCCTTAAAATTGCCTTTTTTATAGTTTCTATTTGCAAGTGCGATTGTTATATAGGAGGAACTTACTTCTCCTTTTTGAATCTCTAGAGGTCATTGGCACTTTCATACGTCCTGTAATAATTTTTTCAAAAATGTCTTTTTTGTTGATGTTGGTCTGACACCCAGAAATGAGTGCTCACCATTGGTTCCATTTATCTTGGAATTTAGTAAATCTCATTTTGGCATGAAATATAAAGGACCTTAAATGGTGCATGTGCAATTGCCATATATTCTTTACATGTGTGGGTGAACTCAGTACATTCTTTAGCTAGTACCAGATACCAGAGAACGCAGAAAAGTTCAGCTTGTGGAACAGCCAGGCCAGAAAACAGCTGGCAGAAGCCCCCAGGCTACAAAAGCAGTATCTGTCAGTCAAGGGCGCCCAATGTCTACTGATGACATCCAAAAGGCAAAAATGCGCGCTTTATTCATGCAGAGCAAGTATGGGAGAACTGGTTCTTCATCTAATGGACCTAATGGTATGAAGACAGATGGTCTTAATAAGTCTACAAATACTTCATCCACTAATTTGTTCCCAGCATCTAAAGTTCCTTTTCGGCCTAAGATTGAGGAAAACAAAAAACCTGTGATAGTTCCCTCAAAAATTTCTGATAAGCAAGAAGGTCCTCTTGATCCAAAGCATAAAATCGATTCAAAGGAGCCTTCAGGAGAATTGTGCAGGAGGGTCCAAATTCCTTGGCAGACACCTCCAGGTACATCCATTTTGGTGTTTGTTTGTTGATTATTTTAAATATTTTCCAGTAATATGAGTTTCAAAAGATCTACAATAATGTTTCACATATAAAGGAGGATGCTGTTTTTTTAAAAAAAGGAGTTTGTTTTAAAAAGTTAAATGAATTTTAATTAATAGAAAGATATATATATATATATATATATATATATATATATATATATATATATATATATATATATATATATATATATGCAAATTTTTGTGGACTCAATTGGTTTTATGCAACCCCAGATGCTGAGATTTTCTTTAATGCCCTTGTTGCCTTTTCCCTGTGTGGCCTTCATTTTTTGTTTAATATTTTGTTACATGGAAAGGATTGGAATAACAATTTAAAAATTCTGCATACAACTTGACTGATATCTTTTCAATTTCTATATTACCTCTCTCTCTAGCTCTCTCTCATTTTAACCTTTTATCCATCAATAATGGTAGAAATCAAGAAATGTTGTATATTGTCTTTTATCTGACGAATTATTCACTTGGATCACCTGTGTGGATACATGGTTGTTTTAAAATTGCAGGGTCCCCTGCCCCCAATTTTGTTTGTTGCTCAATATAAAAATTTTGAGCTTTGGCTAAACTTGATTTCTCAACATGACACTTTCTATTCTGTTCCATACCTACATTATTATGGTGGAATCACTTTAGCTTTTGAATAAACCTTAAACAACAAATGGATAACGTTTAAATGCATTGGAGATGCCAATTAACCTGGTTGGAAAAGCTTTACCTTTGTTGCTGTGGGGATTTGGTTCAAAAACTGATCTTCATTCTTGTGACTTCTTGATATTTTAACTATTACCAGGAAAAGGAAATGTAATGGTAGACAAACCTTTTGGATTGCTTCCTAATTCCTACGGAACCTTATTCGGGTGATGGATCAAAATATTGATTGCTTTATTACCAGATAATCAGTTGCTAGTTTGAGATAATGATGCCTTGATAAAAAATAATAATAATAAAAAGGCAGAGTTTTCTTTCTTTTGGCCTATCATTGAGTTCGATTCTTCCCCAGGTAGTCAATTCATTTATTATATTATCAGAAGACCTTGTTTACAGCAAACCTGCAAGCTCAAAGAGTAATTATGAAATTGGACCATGAATATACAATTGCTTTAATATGAAAAGTGATGGAATTTAAAAGAGAAATTTTGTCTCCAAATGATTAATTGAATACAACAGCAGTAAGTGCTCTTTGTGCTTATGAACTCGGAATTGAACTAAATATCTGGCTTCTAATTATGATAAAAAAAGATATTTAAAGTCAATGGTGCTTCTCAATTATATTTTTAGATTCGGGATTGTTTTTATCAGTGTGGGGCAATGATATTTTGCTGCAGTACATGGACCGGTAAAATACCAAGCGGAGTGAATGTTGCTCATAAATTTTTAACTCCATAGAGTAATTAATGGAGATATGTTTGGATATATTGGCTAATAAGCCTTAATTACTACTGAACTTTGGTTAATAGTAAGTTGTGGTCAGACAAGCTGAGGGAGGCAAGCATACAGGGTTCAATGCATATTAATTTTGCCCGATTCAGAATAATTCACTTCTTTTCTATCATTTTCCCCCTTTTTTATTGCTTTGATCCTGTCAAAACCAATGAACTGCTCTTATCTAGTTCTTTCCAGGGGAATGCCACCTAAGCTGTGAATGTACAAATTGTTTCCATTTTCTTTTGGCCGTTCTCTTTCACTGTTGTTTCCCTTCCATATTTCTGGTCTTATTATACATTCTCTGTGGTTTTTCAGCATTTTATTCCAGTTTCCTTTCTGCAGAAATAAAACTCGACAATCTCTGGAGAGTGGGCACTGGTGAGAATAGCAAAGAAGTTGATGTTCAGAAAAACAGGAACCGTAGGGAGATTGAAACCATCTATCGAACAGTCCAGGAGATACCATCAAATCCAAAGGAACCCTGGGACCTTGAGATGGACTATGATGACACATTGACCCCAGATATCCCAATTGAACAGCCTCCTGATACTGATGGTGCAGAAACACAGGTGGCCCATAATGAAACTACAGTAAACCCAGTGCCCTCCTTGTCTCAGATTGGTGGTGGGGGTGCAGCCGAGCCGGACCTTGAGTTGCTTGCTGTGTTGCTCAAAAATCCGGAGTTGGTTTTTGCATTGACTTCTGGCCAAGCTGGTAATCTATCCGCTGATGAAACTGTGAAGCTGCTTGATATGATCAAGAGGAGTGGGGCTGGTTCAGCAGGCAGTTTAAATGGGTTTGGTGAAAAAGTAGAGGAGAAAGTTGAGGTCTCCCTTCCATCGCCAACTCCCTCAAGCAATCCTGGAACGGTGCGTGACTTTAGGTCCATATGCTGCCACAAATCATTCAACTTTTGTCAACTTTCATCGGGCAGTCAATTTGCTCACCTTTATTACATAGTTGATATATAAATATAGGAATGCCTGCTTTAAAAATTAAAGAACTGGATGGAAGGCACAAAAATTATGTCAATTAACAACCGGATTAAATGGAAAAAAAAAAAAAAAAGGAAATTGAAACTTAAAATGATCATGCAATTAGAGGTCTATCCAGTTCAGATGTGGGGATTTCCTATGGAAGTTCACTGGTTTTAGTCCATATCTAGGAGGGATAAATACATGGGTTTCTCCTGCCCTAATCTAGATTAGTCACCATCAATGGGGGAAGATGTGGGAGGTGTGGTGGTATTGATTTATTGTTAATGAATATCTGTTTCTATTTTTCTTTTTCTGCCATTAGATGAGGCAAGCTCCTTTGCAGAGGATTGTGGTTGGTGAATCTCCCATGGTCTAGAATGGCAGGATGATAGGTCACCTGTGTAGTGCAATGAAACTGTACCTGAATTAATAATATAGACTTAAAACCGAAGATAGAATTTGTTGAAAAACAAATTTGGTAGTATAATTATGTTCCTCCTTGGTTTTAACTCACCATACTAATTTATTCTTTTTAAAATCCTGTTAAATTTGCAGAGTGGATGGAGACCAGAAGTTGCCAGGAATCCCTTTTCACAGCAAAGCTCAAGGGCGAACAGAGTTGCCTACAATGATACGGCAGTCCCTACCAACATTCCCTCTGGCTTGGGGCAGCCTCAGCATCAAAATCAAGTCAGTAACATTAGAACATCTCAACAGCAAGCAAGCCTGCAATTACTATCACAACAAGTGCAAGCAGCAATGCCTTCCTTCTCATTGCCCCAAACAAGTTCTACTATAACTGAAACCCAACTATCTTCTATGGTTCACCCATTAGACCAGAAAATTCCCACCAATTCTTCAATATTACAAACTCCAGATTCAGAAATGGGCTTCACTTCAAAAAATTTGCCCATTAATAGCTTACACAACTGCTCATTCGCTACTGGGCCTTCAATGCAGATTGAGACTCTGAACAATTTTAAACCAACTGCATCTGTATCTTTTGCAATGAATACTCCAGAAAGACGATCTGTTTCATTTCCAATACCTCCCTCTTTGCCATTAGCAACACCAGCACCGACTAGGTCACATCCTCAACAACCCCTCATACCTGAGCAGGCGTTTATGCACTCCTCTAGACCATCTACGGGAAACATGGGTTCATTGCCCAATTCCTGGAGAGCTAGGCAGGGTTTAGCTTCCAATTCCTCATCACAAGTTAATCAAACCAATTATGATGTAACGTTTGGAGGGCCTGTACAGCCTCAATTGCGATCAGGTCCTCATTGGGAGATAAATGAATATGTGCGTAATGAGGGTTTTGAGTCTTGGAGTCCAGATAACAGTCCTGTTAGGTCACCGGAGTACATGCCTGGAAGAAACTATCCGGGATCCAGAACAAATAGGTCCAGGCAACGGAATTATTCAAATTCTGGGCACCGGGACAATAACAGAAATGGAAACAGAAGGTGGCAGTGACCGTTGGGATTCAAATTTTAGGGATGATGGAAGTTGGGATTTCGGGCTTGGGGAAAAATGAGAAGGGGGTGGACATTCCGGCTGTAATTGCAATTGTTGGGATGTGCAAAGCTTCCTATTGATATTGAGTTTTGACAAAAAAAAAAAAAAAAAAAAGAAAAAAAAAGCATCTAATTTTCACGAATTTATACCATCTTCTCCTCCAAACACTCTCTCTCTTCTCTCTCTCTCTCTCTCTCTCTCTCAAGCTTGCGACTTGGGTTGGGTTTGCGGTGAATATTTATTTATATTGCCATAGTCAACACTTGGGGAAACAATATATAACTAATTTCGTTAAATGGAACAATATTATATTTTTCCAACAATGTTGTAATTTCATGTAAAATTACAATAAATAGTCAGTTTCATGAAAATTTTAGTTAAAACTATTAATTTTATGAGTAAAATTTGAAATTTAATATTGAACTCAAAAGATTTTTTTTTTCAAAATAAAATAAAATATAGTACAATATACTTTAAATTGTTTCTTGGGGACAAAAATGCTATTAAAGTGGCTAACAAATTCTTAAAATTAGCTGGTTTAATTAAATTCCAATCATAATTTAAAAATTAAACTTGATAGTATAATATAATAATTTATTTATTTTTTAATTAATAATAAAATAATAATATTTTTAAATGTTGACTTTGAGAAAAAGTATAATTAATTTTTTAAATTAAAGTAAAAATAATACAATTAATAATATTGGACAAAATTAAAAAATTTCTTAAACCATCTGTTTTTTTTTTTTTTTAAATTGAACCATTAACTTTATTTTTTCATATTGATATTTCCAATAAAAGTGAACAGATGTGAAATTCATTAATGATCATTTAGATGATAAGAATTTGAATTTTGAATTTGAATTTAGATTTGAGTCAAATATCTTATTTGAGTTATTAATATTGAGTGAATTTAAATTTGATTTAAATACTTAATAAAATTTACTAAGTTCAAAAACTTAATATTTCAAATTCTCTTTTTTACTTAATTATTTCAAATTTATTCTCTCTATCTATAATCTAAATTTTTTTTTTCAAATTTAAAATTTAAAATTTTAAATTTCTTACACTCCCTAAATAATGAATTTATAAATTTATAGATTTCAAATTATAGATTTGAAATATAATATTTAAAATCTAAATTTCAAATTCAAATTTATACATCCAAACGCAACATAAAATTATACTAAATTTTCACCATAGAAATTACTTAAAATACAGAAAGTAAAACTCATTTTCATTCCCTTAAAAAAGTTTTAAAGTTTATTTATCATGCACCAATTTTTTTATAAAAAATATTAATTTATATTTAAAATACTGTTAATAATAATAAATTTTGTATGAATTTACTTTAAAAAAATTAACACAAAAAAAATTTACACAGATATTGAAAACTAAAAATAAAAATTAGTTGGCAGTTTCTCTAAAACAGTTATTTCCTGAAAATATATTTGGAATCCTTTTGTCCCTTTGTACATATATATACTAGCTAATAACCTGCGCCATGCTGCGGAATTTAACTCTTTTTTTAAAGCCAGGTATAAAATTATACTATGTAATAAATAAAAAAAATTCAAAAGAAATCAATCCAATAGCGTCTGTAACTTGTAATAATAAAGGTTTTAATTCCCGCAATATATTTTAACTTTTAATTCAAATAATAAAATGAAAGAAATATTACTAAATAATATATATTTATCCAAGTCATTCAAAACAATAACATGAATATTCATCCAATTAAAAAAAAAAAAAAAAAGAATTCTAATAAGTGACTAAAACTCAATCTTCAATAGCCGCTCTGTCAACCTTTATGCTTTTAAACCTATTTCTTCTTAGATTTGTATATTCCATTGCCTGCAACATAATCTATTACGGTATTAGGACCGAATTAAAGTAAAAATATAATTAATAATTTGAGAAAAATAATGACATCAAATTTTACGTGGAAAAACCCTTAAATAAATTAGAGTAAAAAACTACGGATAAAAATAAAAAAATTTCACTATAAAAAATAATAAAAGTTACAACCTCTTGAGAAACAATTTAAATTCTTTCTTTATAATTGGAGAAAATAATCACTCAACTCTCTAATATTTTCTTTTACTAGAAATTCTCTCTATTGCTTAGAGAATTTAGAATACTAAATAAAGTTGAAGAGCCTGTCCTTTTATGTGTAAAACACTCTCTACAAAACAAGTTGACTTTTACTCATACAATTGCTCAATTCCATTTATAAATATGAAGCCACCTTTATTAAAATATGAAGCCACCATTATTGACATAATCAACATCTAAAAGCAATAAAGATGAACATAAAATTATTAAAGAAAAATGAATCCGATTGATTCGCTAACAGACCTGCAATCAATGGTAAGAAATGTTCTTTGATTCCTCTGTAATCATATACCTGCTTTGAACTATTTGCAGGGACTAATAAACATATTTTTGGGAGGCAAAAAGTATTCTTAAGCCTTCGAACTTTCATAATTTTGACTATTAAACCCTTATAAATTTATTTATATATATTAAACTCTCAGACTTTTATTTTTCACAATATCAAAAAACTTTTTAATTGAGCTGATTGAGCGTGTAAAGCAGTTGCGCCAAAAGCGCTTGAAGGGTTTTTGGTCAGCTGACTAGGATAAGTTCAGCTGACTGGGCTTGATGATTAGAAAAAACAAAAAATTTAAAACAAAAAACAAAACGGCAGCGTTTTACAAACATAAGATTTAGGTCCTGTTTGAAACTGAGTTTTACAAAAGCGTTTTTTAACAAAAAATTTTATATTATTTTTAAAACTGTTTTTTCTCATAAGTAAATAAATTGATACTTTTTTCAGAAATAGATTTGAAAAAACAATTTATAAAAAATAATAAAAATCAATCAATTAAATAAAAAAAAATTCTAAAAATGCTTTTTTAACTCCTAACAGTAATTCCAAACGCAAAACCCTAAAAGCATCATATTAACTCTAACTTATTTAGTGCAATTCCATTATGTACTTAAATAACACAATCATAATATTGGGCATGTAAAAATATTCATTTAAGGGAAAAAAATGCATGGGGCATAGTCGCAGGTTGGAATTGTGTCAGAGACTGTTATGTTCAAAAGCCATAGAGACTTTAGCCAACTTGCTTCTTACATTGAGCGTAATTTATTAGACACAGCACAATCTGTTGAGGCAGCTTAAATCTTCCAGTTATGCAATCCTGAAGCTACTAAATTATGGAATGTATTAACTATTGACAATCATGTCTTACAATAAAAGCATTATAAGAGAAAAACTTATAGCAATTTTTATATTAGCATAATAAGGTGCCTTCAACCTAGATTATTTGTTAAGAATTTATTACATTAAAATAAGTATTTCTGAAGCTTTGAGCATATCTGTTTTTCCCACTCTTATGTTTCAATAATGATTTATGATCTTCATCACATCTGGGTATTGCACCAAACGACTAATTTACTCTTCAATAATTAAAAAATTGAACAAACAATATTAATTTTTATGAATGGGGAGGAAGACAATAGTAGGATAGTGTTAAGATACAAATACACACAACACATATTGGTATATTGAGCAATATCATATCTAAAATGACTAATACTAGCCAATTAGGTGATAGGCCCTCACCATATATTAACCACTTATATTATTCATTCCCAATTAATGTGGGATTACTCTTAACAAACAAAGACAGCATATCTACAAAATTTAACTGGTTCCAATTGCAATTTTTATCTCCAAAATCCAAATCAAGTAAATTTAGATGCAAAAAATTAAAACAAAATATTAACCTCTTTATTTTCCTGCATTGTCTTTCCATCAAATCATCTCATAAATGTGAGCTATATCATATTACAAAGAATTCCTGAAAATAATCCCACTAAAAAGTTTTCACATGGTGATTCCACTTATTTTTTGAAGCTTTGTGTGTATGATAAAGAATTTCAAATAGCTCGACCAATAAAGAATTCAATTACAACTCAGTAAAGCTAATAAGTTAACCTTTTAGAAATCAATAGAAAAAGTCAAGAGAGGATATTCCAATATTATTTTTCTAGTAAAAAATAAACAAATTAATACAAATAAGAGAACAATAAAAGGAAAAATTGAAAATTGTAATAATTTAGATCAAAGATAATAAAATAAGAAAAATACTCATAATCAAGGCTCTCAATGGAATAAATATTGACACCAACAAAAGCAATCTGAGAAGTATTATTCTTCCTGTTTCTAAGCAATGGCTTTCTCATTGAACTGACTTTTTTTTATCTTCTGCCATTCTTGCAAATGACCCTCTATTTCTATATTATATCTCTCTTCTGTATCATCCATCCAGCTGCAATTTACTAATCTTAGTAGCCAAAAACTTACCTTAGTAATTAGATATAATAAATTGAGGGAAACAGTTAATTCGAAATCCAAAAAGCTCTTAGATATCCTAATTTGAAATTATATAAACAAAATAATAACAAATAACCCATTCTATGTATATAATATATGAATTTTGACAATTAACAAAAAAAAAAGATAAGAAAATGGAAATTTTGGGTGACAGGAATTAACAAAAGAAATAGAATGTAAACTTACCCAATCCTTTTTGAACTTTGTCGCACCATTCATCTGCATCAACCACTAATTTGAAAAGGAAAATGAAATAAATAAGAGACTATAAGAAGCAATAATAATAAACTGTATTGATATGGCATTGCCTAAGCATATTTAAAAAGAAAAAGAAAAAGAAAAAGAAAAATAGAACTAATATGAACCCAATGAACCTTGAGATGCCTTTCTCTTAGCATGTTTAAGAGCAACTTTTTGACCTCCAACAAATGAACCATTTTTTAGTTCAGTTGCTACGGATCGGTGCTCTAAAGCTACAGTTTCTCACTCTTCTAATCTCCCTCTCAAATGATTCTCATGTGGCAGGATTGGTTTAATCTATTGTCTGTTTTGATCGTCTCACTTTCTGTCTCTCTTCCTTTCCTTTCTCATCTGTTTCATTTCATTTTTCTCTTTTCTCGTTTCTTTCACGTTTCAGAGACAACAACTGTCAATAATGTACAAAAATAAAAATGTCAAAATGATGCCATTTTGTTAAAAAATTTGGTACCCTTTATCGAAAAGACAAAAAAGGATTTGAGAAATAGCTTAATACGCGTTTGTTTTAGTTAGATTGAAAAAGACAAAAAAGACCTAAGTTAAAGCCAAACTGACTTGAGAAGGTGAGGGTATGTTTAGTAAACCTAGGTTTGGGTACTCGTCCGGCCCGTCCAAATCTGTCTGAAAAAATTCGAACTTGAACAAATATTTTTTTCGTTAGGTCCGTTCGAGCTCAAACCCGAAAAAGCCCTCATATTTTTTTAGTAGGCTTGGAAATATCATTTCTTTGAGCTCGGCTCGATAAGTCCGGTCGTCAGAAAATTTTACATGTAAAAAATTATATATATTTTGATGCGGGCCGAACTTGGTAAAAAAAAATGCCCGCATGGTCAGGCCGGACTTGGGCTTATGCTTGAAAAATCAAGCCCGACCAAACTCAGTTCGGCCCGCAATTTGAACAGGTCTATTGTTTAGTTACAGAAAATTTTTCATGTTTTCATTTTTAAATAAAAATGAAAAATGAGTGAAAAATACATTTATTTGCTATGATTTAAAAATTATTTTCAATTTTAAAACTAACATATAAATAAATAAATTTTAAAATATGTAAAATTTATTCATTTATATGCTGGTGATTATAAAGGTGGATGGAGGTGAAGGTGGAGGTGGTGGTGGCCATAGTGGTGGAGGTAATGATAGTAAATATGGCGGCAGCAGTAAAGGTGGCAGTGCTGACAGTGAATGCGGCAAGCGATGAAGGTGGTGTTGGTGGGGATAATAATAGAGATGATAGTAATGATTATGGTAATAGAAAAATTAATAAAATAATTTTAAAAAATATGTTAAACTTGTTTTTTTTTTTTTAATGAAAATAATAAAAATAATTTTTTTTAAACATTCAAATTAAACACAAAATTTTATTTTTTATTTTCATTTAAAAAGTTTTATTGAAAACTAAAATAATTTTCCAAACTAAACAGCCCAATTCAATCAATTTTGAAATTGTAGAGTGATTCTCTAGATGGTGATGATCGGCATCAAGCATCAACAAAAGCAGGGACTTTTTTTTTTTTAGCCAAATAAAAAGCAGAGACTTTGTGGACCGCTATTTATGATTGGAGAATCTAGCACCACAGAAACCGGCGGCGAGATCGTCTCTTTCCTTGCAATTTCTTTCATTTATATAAACTATCAAACCCCAAATTTGCTAATAGCTACTAACAATGGGATTCAGATTTCTCTGCAAATCCCATCTCCTCTCGTCCGCACTCTCTTCGCGCCATAAAACTGTCCATCAAACGCTTCTAATCCAATCCCTCAATTCTCACTTGTATAATCCTTCCAGTGACATTCCCATTTACCATATCCCTAGAAGGTGGCATTTGGGCCATTCCGACAGCCACCACCAAGCCTCTGGCAAAGAGGCTGAGAAAATTTTCCGTTTGGGCCTTGCCGCTGATATTGGGTTAGCAGCTGGAAAAGCTTTCACTGGTTATTTATCAGGAAGCACTGCAATTATCGCCGACGCAGCCCATTCTGTCTCCGACGTGGTAATAGCATTTGATTGCGCTACTCTTTTTGTTGCTTCATTGTGATTAAAGCTTTGTTTTCTGCTATAGCTTAAAAATATTGGCGTGTCATACTTTTGCAGGTTCTTAGTGGGGTTGCTTTATGGTCATTCAAAGCTGGCAATGCTCCTAGAGACAAAGAACATCCATATGGTGGCTTATAATTTGTACCTACACTCTACTCCATTTATCTAAACATGTGCATATAGATAAGGATAATTCTTTCTTGTTTAGGATATTGATTGTAAATCTTGTTCTAGTGTTTGTGGCTTCGTCTTTGCATTAAGAGTTAAGTTTTTAGGAGTTCAGAGTCTACTTTTGTTTGCCCATTGTAGCTACAATGAAGTAAACATGAAATAGAATGTCTTCTACTTTACCTTATACCATTTATAAGATTAAAGTAGTTTTAAGTTTTTCGCAACACATTGTGTCTTCCTTATTAAAGGCATTGAGGTTTAATTATGGCAGAGTCTGTTGGATTTAGCTAGATGGTCTGATTTTAAAAGGTATATCATCGATATGATATCTAACTTCTAGCAAAATTGTGTGGCAATATTGAATTTAATGGGATTCTTGGTCTAAAAGGCATTACGTAGATTTTTTCAGATCTGTGCATCAGATTAGGAGCTCTTTTTTATTTTTTATTTTTTTGGGCTCGTGTGGTTAGTTATCTATCTCATCTAATACTTAGATTGGTAACGGAGAAGAAGAAAACTGTATGAGAAGAAAAGAGTCTAAACTTATTATTCTTTTTAATTTTTAAAAATTTTCAGATAGGTAGACTTCAATATTTTTATATTATATCTTGGGTTTTAAATTGTTATTATCTTGGATTATGCATTTTGCTTCTAGGTTTTGTAATTCTTTTACTTTCTTTCTCTGCTCAGGGCATGGAAAATTTGAGTCTTTAGGAGCACTTGGAATTTCTTGCATGCTTTTGGCTACTGCTGGTGGTATTGCATGGCATGCGCTAGATCTTCTTACTGTATGATTTCTTTCCTCTCAATTATGCATTGCAACTGATATTGTGATGTTGAACTGTGATCCAGATTTCCAAGTTTGATTTCTGAATCTTGATACAAATAGGAGTTAGCAAGATTTTGAATAACACTTAACAATGTGCAGGGATTGTCGTCTGTATCTCCTGAAGTAGTAATCCATTCACTGGCTCAGGAACATGTGCATAGTCATCATCATAGTGGACATCATCATGGAATTGACATGGATCATCCCATCCTTGCATTAAGCATGACCATTGTGTCAATATCTGTAAAAGAAGGGTAAATACTAAATAGTAATTTTGTTAAAGAAATATTTGCTAAT
The DNA here is from genome assembly GCA_949750685.1 of Vernicia montana. Lineage (NCBI taxonomy): Eukaryota > Viridiplantae > Streptophyta > Magnoliopsida > Malpighiales > Euphorbiaceae > Vernicia > Vernicia montana. The sequence continues at coordinate 46,180 of CATKHJ011156973.1, forward strand.
TCTGCTGATTCTTGAACCCTCCCCACCCCTGCCCCCTGAAGTTTATTGTAGGTATCCTAATTTATCCTCATTGCCTTTCTGTGATAATCCCAATTTGTATATACCTGTATGTAGGGTGTGTTTTATAGATGCCTCTTGAAGGGTGACTTAGGTTAAAGGTTCATGTGAAATACTTGGCCTGGTTAGCTGAATTCTTTTGCTATTTCTTTCTTTTTGGACTTTTATATTAAGGGATAATACTAGGGCACGATAAATCTTTCTGCATGAAACTGATCTTTCCATTTTGCCTCTTTTGGCTCTTCTGCTTGCCTTCACCTCTTACTATTTCACTTTGTGTAGAACATCATCCCTTATATCTTCCCGACTGGAAAGATTTGAATCTATGACCCTTCCAGATCGTACCATGTCAGTAACTTTTGTGTTGAAAGGCAGTCCTTGCTGCATGCTACTAACTGAACTCAGTCAGTTCTAATTAATATTATCACCTACTCCTAGCTAGGAATGTGCAAATGGTCGGTTCGATTCAGTTTTGAGAAAACCGAACCTTTATTTTATCTAAACCGAACTTTGTATAAATTCAAACCGAACCGAAAAAGTTCGGTTCGGTTAATCGGTTTGGAGTATTTTTTTTCTTTTTATTCTAATAAACTATACACACACACACACACACACATAATAATATGATTCATATTATTATATATATATAATTTATACATATAAAATATAATATAATATATTGTATACACACACACACACACACACACACACACAATAATATGATTCATATTATTATATATATATATATATTAAAATTTTGGTCGGTTCGGTTTAAACTGAAATATTTTTGTAAAAACCGAACCTAAATTTAATTCAGTTTACTATTTTAAAAACGAACCGAATTGAAGTACTTAAAAAACCGAACCAATCAGTTCGGTTTGGTTTTTCGATTTCAGTTCGGTTTTGCTCACCCCTACTTTTAACTATGTTCTTTGCTTTATGACATGAATATTTAATGTCACTTGTAGGCTTTACTGGATAACAAAACGAGCTGGAGAAAGGCAAGGCAGTGGACTTATGAAAGCAAATGCATGGCATCATCGTGCAGATGCCATTTCCTCTTTTGTCGCACTTATTGGGGTTGGTAAGAATATTTTTTTGTGTGCAATGAGCACTTCATTTGGTCTAAGTTCAACATGAAGTTAATTTCTTACAAGGATATGATTAATTGGCTTGCTTTGTTTTAAAAGCTATAGTTAAATTAACGAATTATTGCAAAGTAAATATTATTGATTTGTGTCATGTATGGTGATGCAGTTAAGGAAAAATAAGATAAGATTTATAAATTATTTTTATTTAATTTTTAAATTAGAAATTTTATTTAGTTTTCCTAATTCAGTTTGTTTTAGATTTTTTTAAATTAGGAATTTTATTTAGTTTCCTAGTTCAATTTGTTTTAGATTTCTTTTCTATGTTTATTTAGTTTTCTTCTTAAATAAGTATTGTAATTAATATTAGGTTCTTTTTTAGTCTAGGGTTAGGATTTATCCTAATTAGTATAAATAAGGCTGCTATCATACAATATTTTCAACAGAGATTTTAAATCAGAGGTTTTCTTTAAACCCTAATTATTTTTTTGTTCCAACCACAATCACTATCTATTCTAGCCCTAATTGTTGA
>CATKHJ011156987.1:0-12093 GCA_949750685.1 Vernicia montana
AAAATCTCTCTCGAGCGATTTAATCCTAATTCCTAAGTAGAGTGCAAGGAATCTCTTCTCAAACACAATCAAATAAGTCATGCATTAAGAATAAGGAACAAAGCACCAAAAGATTTTGTAAGTCTATCTCTAGCACCCCAATCAATCCTCAATCTCTATGAGTAATCAATCCATATTAAGATATCTCTACACATTTAATATGGAAACAATATCTAATTAACAAGCTAGCAATTGCTAATTAGAATAAAAGAGATTAATCATAGAAACAAGACAATCAAAGATGAATTAATCAAAACTTGTATTATTCAATCTATTAAATCAATAACTAAGGTTCATCAATATCTAAATAGGATACAATCAATTCATGATAGAATTTAAATATGAAAAATAAAAGAGAGAAGAAATAAGAAAACTCAAACCATCCATGGAAGATGTGCAGAAATCTCTTCCTTCAATCCTTGATTTCCTACTTCAAATCTATACAAATATGAATTTTTAATCTTTAATTTACAATTCAATCTCTTTAAAATTAAAGTTCTTAAACTATCTAAGACCCTAAAGGAACCTAAAATTCATAGCCACAAGGCTAGGGTTTCTTAGAACTCCCCAAAAGCTCCCTCTTCTTTTGTTTCAGATTCGATTTTTTTATCTCGTAAAATTGGCCAAATATGCCCAGGTATGCCCAGATCTTTAGTGGTACGCCCGTACCATTTATAGGTGTACCGAAGCTTGAGACATAGTAGCTACGGTACGCCCAATGTTTCATTTATGGTACGCCTGTACCATTCTGGGCGTACCATTTTAACAAAACCAAATTAGGCTTTGGCTTCTTCATGAATTTTGTAGATATTTTTCTTAGCTTTCCAACAACACCTAAATTGCCTCAATCGGACATTTGTAGCTCAATTTATGCTCAAAATACTCTAAAGTGTCCAAAGCTATCAATATACCAACTCTGCATTTAATCTTCAAAACTTTTCTTCAATTCTCTCCCAAAATGCCTTGAATTTGTGTCCTATCTTCATGATTTCAATAACTTTGATTCATGGCAACCTAAAACATGAAATTTCTATAAAAAAAAAACTCTGGGAAAACACTAAACAAATAAATCAAACTCAATTTAAGGATAACATACATTAAGAATAAAGGGTAAAATGTATTCAATTAAGCACTTATTACAGGCGTATAGTTGAAACTGGACGTACATTACTACATCATGCATCTATTCCTTTCCAATATTGGACTCACACATTTGACACAGTTGTTTATATTATAAATAGATTGTCTGCATCTCAATTACTCTTTAAAACTCCTTATGATTTGCTTTTTCATTCTAGTCCTAATTATCATAAGCTTCGTATATTTTGTTGTTTATGTTATCCTTGGTTGAAACCATATACTAAGAATAAGCTTGAATTACGCTTTAAACCTTGTGTTTTTTTGGGTTACAGTAAAATTCACAAAGGCTACAAATGTCTTGATCCATATGCTAATAGACTGTATATCTCACACCATGTTGCCTTTGATGAACAAGTTTTTCCTTTTGCAGTTGGCATTTATGGTTTCTCTAGTGTTTCTAAATCTCCATCTGTTTCGCATACTCCCTTATTTTTGCCATCTAAATTTTGCACGACCCCATTGAATAGCAGTGAAAAAGGAATAATTGGACCTGTTCCTGATACTTTACCTGTCCCATTTGCTAGAACTTCAAACATCTCGAATCATGAGCACTGTTTTTCATCTCCTGTACCATGCCATGTATCCTCTTTGCATACTAATGAAACACCTATTTCGCAAGCTAATGAGCGTTATATTCCAATAGGTCATTCCACCAGCCCCACTACTTCTATCACACAGCACAAAATTTTGTCGCCATTCAAACCGAAGCCCCTACTAATGTCTCAAATCAATCCAAACCTCCACAACAGACTCGCATAGTGACTCGCTCACAAACAAATTCCTTAAAACCAAAAAGAATTATTGATCTTTTGGCAGTATCTCCTACCCTCTCAACGCCTACATGTTAGACTCAAGACATTAAGGAGACAAATTGGCGCCAAGCAATGATGGAAGACTATAATGCTCTTATTCACAATGGCACTTGGGAATTGGTGCCTTTTCAACCTAATTGCAATAATATAGGTTGTAAATGGGTGTTTCGAATAAAACAAAAACAAGATGGCTCCATAGATCGATACAAGGCATGTTTAGTAGCTAAGGGATATCATCAACGACTAGGAATTGATTTTTTGGAGACCTTCTCTCTTGTGGTCAAACCTGTTACTATACGCTTAGTGCTTGCGATTGCAATTACCTGTGGTTGGCATATGCGTCAATTAGACATTTCCAATGCCTTTCTCTATGGAACATTTGATGAAGCAGTGTATATGACTTAGCCTCCTGGCTTTATAAATCGTGATAAGCCCAATCATATATGTCGGCTAAAGCGTTCTCTTTGCAGACTAAAGTAGGCCCCTCGTCAGTGGTACAATTGTCTAACTAATGTGATGATTAAATATGGATTTCAGAAATCAAATACAGATGCCTCATTATTTATTTATCACAATGGTACTGCCATTTTATATTGTCTCATATATGTTGACTATATTTTGCTTACTAACAATAATTCTACTTTACTTGATGCATTTGTTCACTTTCTAAAAAGGCATTTTCAACTTAAAGATTTGGGTCAACTAGATTATTTCTTGGGCATGGAAGCAACATGGGCAAAATCTGGTTTATTTTTTACTCAAACTAAATACATTTAGGACCTTCTACATAAGGCGAATATGCATCAGAATACCCCGCTTTTGACACCTGCAAATCCAAGTGAGAAATTGACCCTTGGTGATGGTGAACCTATGGTTAATCCAAAATTGTACTATAGTATTGTTAGTGGCTTACAATACTTGAACCTTACAAGACCATAAGTTTCATTTATGGTGAATAAAGTCTCTTAATATATGCACAATCCAACTAAAAAACACTGAAAGTAGTAAAACAAATATTGCACTATCTTTGGTCTTCAATGCATCATGGACTTCTTTTTATACCAAGCTCCTCCAATTACAAGCTTACTGTTATGCTGACTATGCTGGGTGTCTTGATGATCAAAAATCCACCACAAGATATGTTATATATATTGGTAATAATCTTGTTTCTTGGGCCTCGAAGAAGCAACGGACAATTTCTCGTTCTTCTACAGAGGCGGAATATCGCACATTAGCAACAACAACTTTTGAATTGGTATGGCTTCAATCTCTTTTAAGAGAACTTGGTCATCAAATCTCTACTTCTCTCTTATGGTGTGACAACATAGAAGCCACATACTTGACTGCTAATCCAGTGTTTCATTCAAGAACTAAGCATTTGGAAGTGGATTTTCATTTCGTGTGGGATAGAGTGGCGAAAAGGGAACTTACTGTGGCATATATTGCCACTCATGATCAACTTGGTGATGCTCTTAGAAAGCCATTATCAAAACAGAAATTTCTGCAATTAAGGGATAAGTTGAAGGTTTTTCCAAACCCAGTTCAACTTGCAGGGGCATGATAAGGTTATTATAAAGATTATGATAATTATAAAGTTATTTATGTAAACTAGGATTTGTTGTATAGAACTTATCTGTAACCAATTTAGTTCTCAATTGATGTATATATACAGTATATTGTATCTGATATATTCAGTCAATCAATAGCAAACATTTACAATATATAATCAATTTTAACTTTTCATTTATTAATTTATATTTATTTGTGATACTATAATTACAATTAAACAATTACAATTAAAGGGCCTAACACTTATATATCTCAAGAAGAACCTTACTTAACTCTAATCTTTCTATGATGCAAAACTTAATGAAATTGGGCTCGATTGGCTTACATATTAACTTTTGATCTAATTAGCTCATCGACAAGTAAATCGCTTAGGACTTAAGATTTTCTCTAGAAAGGTTACAGCTCTTCAGAGAAAGAAAATGGAGTTTTGAAAAAAGAAAAAGAAAAGAAAAGACATTATAAATCTTTATACTTTGCGTGTCAGTACCTTGCATTCCTTTTATCAAAATAAAGCGAATAAAATATTAACAAAATTCTTAGTGGTTGACACACTACTCAAAGTTAATCATTAACCTTGTCTCGTGAAGAACATGCATTAAAAGTATGAAGTTCTTTAAGACTAACATTATATTTACAGGTAATCATTTACTTCTGCCATGAGGAAGATACACATCAAAAGTAACGTGTAATCATAAACTTACACCTGTCTGTTTACTTATCCTTGAATCATTTAGCTTGCTTCGTGCTTTATACAAACCTGCCTTGCTATTAAGCTCTTCGTTTTGTTCTTTCTAATCCAAGTTCGTTTTAGTCATCGAGCTTGCCCCTTGGGAGGTAGATCCTTCAAACAAACTTTTAACTAGATGCTTGAGATATTGACACTGTCCATACATATATTAAATAAAATTTTGTAGTCTCAAGTATTACAAACATCAAGAACTCGGGGTATTACATACACAAGGATACGTTTGTTAGTTAATTATTTAATCAAATCTAAGGGACTAATTAGTTAGTTTTTTAAAATACAGAGACGCGTTTGTTAATTAAGACAAAATTAAGGGACTAAAGTAATTTAAAAAAAAAAAAGATAGTAGTTTGTGAATTAATAAGGGAAGAGAATGTTAGCTTGGTAAAGAAGACAAACTTAATACATTATCAGGATTTGTCAGGGTGGGACTCGAACTGAGTCCCTCCAACATGTGCTTAGTGCACATGGCCACCAATAAAAGGGCCTGGTAGTAGGAATAAAGTAATTTACCCTTATAAATAATTGAGTTATGTCAATTTTTGGTACTTTCATCCCAAGACTTGTCTTGGCAAAAAAAAAAAAAAAAAATTCCAAGACTTGAGAAAAAGTATCCTTAAATATGGCCCTTCTTACTTTCTTTAGGTAACATAAGGAAGACGAAATGTATATTAAAGACGCTAATCTTCTTTGCAAGGGAACTCTTTACCTTTTCTTTTTTAAAAATATTTATTTTGTCGGGGGTGTGGGCTCCACAAAAATACATTCTCAAACCTCTTTTAATTGTTTCTCTAATCCTGCCTATAAATCAGATCCAAAAAATTTTATACAAAAGTAAATTGAGATTTAATATTCAAAAAGGATAGGAGCTAGTGCTTATGTAATGATGAAATTTTATTATTTATTTTTCAAAAAGGATAGGAATTTTCTTATCTCGTTCCAGATTCTTCTTTTCTCTGCTAGGGTTTTATCCCTTTGCTAGCTCCGTCAAGATTATTTCACAGGGTTACCGCCAGTGGCCGAAATACCCATTTTCTTTGTCTTTTTCATATCTTTTTCTTCCTTTTGATAATAATAAGGTCGTCTACCAGTTTTTGTGGGCTAATTTGACTTCCCATTCATGAGATTTTGTTACTGTGATGGTGATTTACTTTGTTGATTTTCATTTTGTTTCAGAGAAGTCTAACGACGGTGATACCGTTCCATACTACGGCCTAGTCCGACTCTCTATCCTACTTCTTTTTTTTTTTTTTTTGCGGTTGTTGAAGGAAGGAAGCAGGTTGGAGGGGGAAGAGTTGGTTGGCAAGGGCGTCACGGATCTAGGCTTCGGATTGAAAGTTTTGATGTTTAGTGCGGCTGCTCTTGTTATAGGAGGCCTTCCTTTCTGGCCATAGTGGTGTTTGTTGCAGAAAGTAGGGCCATGCATGCTTGATCCAGCCCCTTGGAGGGTGATCAGCTTAAAGCTCGGAGAGTACAAATTGTGGAGGCGAAATCCTTCTTCTTTCATCCTGCGATTAACGGTGGTTTTCTGCCTTTCGCGGCCATCGGTGGCTAGTTCATTCAAACTAGCGGTGTTCGGAATGGCTGTCTGGGCAAAAAACTCTGGAAGGGAGGAAGATGATTAAGGGCATTATTGTATTTTCCATGGCCTTTGGGCCATGATGTTAATGGGCTTCCAGCCCACTGTTGAAAATCTTTTGAATGGTTTATTCTTCTTGGACCCTAGGTCTATTTTTAATCCCTTGGTTAGGATTTTCCTAAATTTGTATACATTGATTGTACTTTTCTAGGCTAAAAACCCCTTTAATTTCAACTAATCTCTTCTTTGGGCAAAAAAAAATAATAATAATAACTAGAATAAATAAAAGTTTGAATAAATTATTTTTGAGCCTCTTTTTCTCTTTATATATTTTCTTCTATCTTTTATTCTCTATTTACTTTATTACTTTATATTTCTTATTATTATCTTCGATCTGCTGTACTAATAAGCCGATTTATAATAATTTTTATATTTTAATTCAAGGTGATATTTTCAATAGTGATAAAAAGTTGATATTTTTAATTACTAAAAATATATTGCTTAATAGATAAATTTACCATAAACTTTGTATATTTTTACAATTATATCTTATTTTTTTTAAATTCTACCCCAATTTAAAATTTTAGTTGCAATTATATTCTAAAATTAAAATTGAAAAGAATAATAATAATATTTTTATATTAATTTGAAGAGTAAAAATAAAATTGATTTTGAAACTTATTATACCATACTATCAATTTAATATTTAAACTTTAATAGAAATTAATTGAGTTCTCCAACTTTATGAATATGGTAAACTACTAATAATCAAATTAATGACTTAATTAATTAAATTTACAAAGTTAAAGAATTTAATTAACTTCAATTAAAATTTAAATATTAAATTGATAATATGATATAATTAATTTAGATCAATTTGACCTTTTAGCCTTTTAATTAGTAAAACTTTTCTTACAATTATGATTTGGGATATAATTACAATTAAATTTTCAAATTAAGGTATAATTGACCAAAAAAAATGGTATAATTACAAAAATGTATAACATTTAGGGTAAATTTATGTATTAAAAAAATATAAATACATCTAATTGAGGTTTTTTTTTTTTTTTAATCCGATCAAATATGTATTTTTATTGCAAAAAAAAAAAAATCAAAAAAGGAGATTTCCATGGACCCTTTTTTTTACTAAACTAAATATAAAAATTTTAAGATAAACTAGAAATATAAATCATATTAATAAAATTAAGATAAACTAGAAATATAAATCATATTAATAAAATTTTCGGTTTGAAAAATTAAATTGTATTTGATGAAGCTAATTCTAGTTGAGGTAAAATAGTTCAATATTCGATTAGTTGATTTTGAATTAGTGCAACCTGCAAAAAAAGATAATAGTCAAGTGGGTTAGGCCTGATGCCTAGTAAAGTCACTATGACGATCAAGTTAATAAAATGACTTGATTTGGATGAAACACTCTGTTCAATTAGCTCTCTATATTTTGTGTATTGTGAATGTATTTTTTTTTTTTTTTTTTTATGCATTTATGAAGGTTGATCTTTGAGATATTTATAGGTTATGAGTCTTTATGTAGATTGAATAGGGATTTATAGAGCGAGTCGGATTAGGATGACTATTTGCATGTTAGCTTCATCTTAACCTTTCAATATTGGGTTTTTAGATAGATTAGACAGTTGAATCTGGCCCATTATAACTCTGATTCAGTTTGGTATATTTTGTTATTCATCAATATTTAATAATTATTATTTTATTAGCAAACAATGATCATTATTTTATTAAAGTGCATAGACTTATACATATAAACTTATAAATGAAAGTATTGCAACTGATCATTCCTGTAAAACCAACGGAAACCCATTTCAATAAAACCAATTGTAGGTCTAACATCCATCTATGTCTTTAAGTTTTTATATTTTTTTTTTCCTAATAAATAATCATTCATTAGTAGGGCATCAAACCCAATACAGTACACAATATAGTTGTAATAGAAGTCCATTTCAGAAACATACACATGGACTTAGAGTCCAAATTGAAATTACACACTAGATGAGTTTTTATAAAGGGTTTTGAGCCCAAATTGGTAAAATTACCAATACACCCTAGATCTACCCCTCCCTTTTAAAAGAGTCTACTTTCTCTGTAGACAGTCCTACCATCACCGGTAACCAATTCAGAGGGAGGACCTGTGAGTAGATCAGGCCTGAAACTTGAGCTAACATATAGATCATGTACTGATAAGGCTTGAAAAATCTCCATTGATAAACAAACAAGAAAAAATTGAGCCAAAAAATGCCTGGATCCAGTGGCTCTAACTGGATTTGTGTTCGCTGGCTCTTCATAACACTAGGGCGATTCAAATCGGCAAAACATCTTGAAGCTCAGCCGCTGGTTGCAAGACCCTCATCTACATTCCTCCCACAAGCTTCCAAAAGGAAAATTTATGGGCTTCGAAGAGCATATGGTGACCAAACAAATACATCCCCAAGAGCAATAAACACAGAAATTAACACAACCACCAAAACACCACATACACAACCGATATACACGGTAGAAGACAAGGATCCTAAAAGGACCTTAGACAAAAATTTATTATCACACAAGAAGGATAAAAAAACTACAATAAAAAAGAAAGAAAATGGGTACTTCGCCGGTGGTTAAGGCCACCAGAGGTTTTCCAAACTAGAGTCCCCAGAGACTGAAACAAAACTTGCACAGAGAGAAAGAGAGAAAAAAGAAAATAAAGAGACTAATTTAATATGAATCATTTGAGTGACCAGCTGAGCTGATATATTTTTATTTCATATTTATTCAATGTGTGGTGAGCAGCTGACATGTTATTATTTCGTATTTATTTAACGTGGGACTGTGATTGTGACCTTGTGAACAACTGAGATCTTTAATTTTTTTATCTTATTTAATCAATGTGTTGGGACTCTATTTAATATTTATTCAATGTGTTTGATGATGTAAACCCTGTGGGTCTGCAGAACCCTTTTTTTTCTATATATATATATATATATAATACATTACTCAAATACAACTAGGCAGAGGAAAGAAGCAGTAGAAGAAGAAAGAAGGAAAATTTGAGGCTTATTGAGAAGGTATCTCCCCAACTTATCTATTTCTTTCTTTTACAGAGTGTTAATTTGAATGATATCAATAAAACATTATTTATTTTTAAAGTAAAATTGTTTTATTAATAAATTTTCATATTTACTATGCTAACAATTAAGTGTATAATTCATTTGAAAAGTAAACTAATTTTTATCAAATTAAAATAAACCCAACTTTGCAATTTTGTTAATTTAAAATTCATTTGCAAATTTTATCAAATTTCATAGAATTTAAATTTAAATTTAATTAATTTCATGAAATTAATGGGATAAAATTTCAAATGAATTTTTATTTATATCAAAATATGAAACATGTAGATTTACAAATGAATTTCATATAATTTTTTAAAATTCATTTATACCAAACAAGCTTTAATAATTATTCATATATTTACATCAATCTTAAGAAATTCTTGATCGAGCTGGTTACCAATAAATAAATTGCATACAGAAAAAATAGTACATAAAAAATTCTTATAAAGATACAATAATTTAGAATTTGAATTTCTGACATTTAATACCACAAAACATGTACTCAATCATAACAAATTTCTTAGGAACTATAACCCATTTGACTAGCATTTTGATATAATTATTTGCAATTCATTTTTTTATACAATTTTTCAGAAATTATTTTATCTATTAGTTAGTTCAAATGTTTTTATTCCTGTGAATTTTCATAATAGAATAAGGAGTGGTGAGTTCATTGAAGACTTTGTTGATGGCAGAGTAAAATTATGACAATTTGTAAACAATTATTAAATAATTGCATTGTTTTTTAAAAGATATCACTTAGTACTTGATAAAACTTGAAAATTTTAGGGGTATAGAAATATTTGAAAAAAAAAACAATATGATAAAAAAAATATATTCTTATTTTATAAATTCTCTATTTCTAATATGAATTGTTAGGATTTTATTATAATTAAATTGAAAATATTAACTTTATATGATAAAACAAATTTAGTGTGTAGAATCACTTTATAAAAAAAAAATAGCAATGAGCTAATAAAATGTTAAATTTAAAATATTTGTTCATTTTGTGCATGTTTACATTGAAATGGCTACTACAGCACAACAACAACAACCACATGCTAAACAGGATAAATCAGAAGAAGAGTCAGGGCAGGGTGCAAAAGCAATTGGGGAAACTCATAAAGAGTCAGGTAACACTTGACACGTGTAATTCATTATTTGGTAATTTACATAGGTTCGTACGGATAAAATCTATTACAATTTTCTTTGATAAATAATAACCAATTTCCATCTATACTTTGCGCCATGATAGTGAATTCTGAAGTTTTAGTCAACAGAACTAGGAATGTTAATGGATCATAATAAGAGATAATTGACTATAATCTATTTGCGAGCATGTATTAGCCGATTTTGTCATGTCCAATCATATATGGACAGATATTTAGTTCCATTATATAGTATAAAAATAAGTTTTTCATCATTTTTATCATTAAAATTAAAAATTTCAAGAGGCTAATTTAATTTGATTGATTAACCAACTTCAGAGTCTCAAAATCCATAGTTTTAATAATAACAATAGTAAAATATTAATTTATATCATAGTGGTGATAAATTTTGATCCAACTTGTAAATTCGACTCAAATTTTCATGTTGAAACCCTATTTGTAATTCTTCCAAATATATATAAAACCTAAAATGATATGAACTCGAATGACTTAAATATATGAGTTGATCCGTTCAACCCTCTGACTCGATTCATATATAACTCGTTGGATCTAATTCGAAATATGATTCATTTGACTTGAAATCAATTAATATCAATATGAAAATTGATAAATTTCAAAGTGTTATTTTCTAATAAAAAGAAAATATTATAATAATTGGACTTCTAATTTAGGAGCCTTAAGTAATTTATATAGATTAGTAATATAATTGTTAATATAAAAAATAATACGACTAATTATAATATTTTTGTATGTATTTATTTATAAATTATAATTTAATAAGTTTATACTTTCCTCTCTAGATATAAACCTAATTACAATGCTCTCCAATACAACCAAGATAATAGTTTGTCTTTCCTAAAAAAACATATAATAGTTTTTTTTTTTTTTTTTTTGAAATAAAAAACATATAACAGTTTGTTACTCTCTCTCTCCTATATGCATTGCTATGCAATCAGTTATCTATTGAAAGCAAATTATATATCAGTAGGCGCCGCTCAAGATTTTTGGAGACTTAAGATAAAATCATTAGATGAGGCCTTTAAATTGAAAATTATAGAGGCAATAATAGTAGATAACAAGCAACAACAGCAGGAGGTTAATAAAACCAGAGAAATTCAATAACAAATGCTTCTGAAATAAACCAAAAATTAAAATTAAACTTTAAATTTACTTCTCACCTTTCTAGATGTAAAATTATTAATTAAACTTTTATATTCAAATTTAGCTAATAAATCATTTTCGATAGATAAAATTGCTAAACCATTTAATCTATCTTGAGACATGGTTGTTTGTAAATAATTTTTTTTTATAATTTTTAGCTTGAAAAACCTCTTTTTGTAGATGCAACTATAACATGTATTGTAAGTAGTATTCTATATGCAATAAAACAATTTGGAAAACAACCTAGTTCTTTTATTAGATTAAGTATTTTAATTGGATTATTAATATCTATTTTTGCAACTTCTTTTAAAATTTTTAATTTCGAAAACAAATCAAAACCATCTATATGAAAATAAATGTCATGCTTAAAAAAATTTTCAAAGTCAAGACATTTTTTTTCTAAACTACAATCATCAAATAATCTTAACTTTTCAACACAAAATAAAAAATCAAATATATCATCATACTTCGAAAATAGTTCAAATCTATCATGCAATGAAAATATTGTTTGGTCTACAATATAATAGAAATAATCATTTAGATAGAATGAGATAGCCGTTTCACAAAAAAAAAAAAAAAATTAACGTTAGGATTTCTTTTGATTCGAGAATATGGATTTATACTATTATTTAGGAAAAGCTAATATATATATATATATATATATATATATAGAGAGAGAGAGAGAGAGAGAGAGAGAGAGAGAGAGAGAGAGAGAGAGAGAGAGAGAGAGAGAGAGAGAGAGAAGGAAAAACTA
>CATKHJ011157325.1:0-14194 GCA_949750685.1 Vernicia montana
ATCTCAAAGATGGACATTGATGCAAAACTTGAAACTGAGTTTCCACACTGGTTCAACAATTATGTAAGTTCCTTGAAATGATGTAGAGATTCGTTAAATTAAACTTGTTACACTCATATAATAATTGTTTTCACGTAGGCAAACAACCCCATAAACAACGTTCATAATCAATTCTTGCAAGACTTAGCGAAAGGTCCATTGCCTGAAATCAAATCGTATAATGGATATTTCATAAATGGCTTTAAATTTCACACTAAAATCCATGGGTCTGGAAAAGTAACAATGAATAGCGACATATGCATAAAAGGATCAAATTACAGTGAATATGAGAGCGATTATTATGGGAGGTTGCTTGAAGTTGTAGAGCTTGAGTATCCTGCTTGGCCTATAAAAAGGAATGGTTTTGTTCATATGTGAATGGTTTGATCTAAGCCTAATTTGGATACAAAAGTCCATCCAGACTACAAGTTAGTCGAGGTCAATCAAAGATGAAGGTTCAATAAGTATGAGCCATTTGTTCTCGCAATTCAGGCGTGTCAAGTGTATTACTGTCAGAGCCCCAGTCTGAGACATGACAGATATGATTAGCTTGCTGTTTACAAAATAAAAGCATGAGATAAATATAGCATGCCTGATGCAACATCATCTGATGTCATTGTTTGTACAACAACCGCTTTTCAAGAAGATGACATTGAGGATCATTATATAGCAGTGGAAGGTGATGGTGAATATGAAATTTTAATAGATCCCAATGGTGGCTACATCGAAATGGTAGATAAAGATGACCATGAAGAAGAGGAAGAAGAAGAAATATAATCAAAAGACTTTACAGATGAAACTGATGAGGATGAGTTGGAACTAGATGATACTGATAGTGAATAATTGCAATTATGTAAATAAATGATATAATCTACAAAATATTTCAATGTTGTTACATTAATTTCCTTTCTGGACTATTATTTAAAACATTGAAATGTTGCATGCAATTGTATGTGTTATTGTATTGTATTGTTATGCATAATTATTTGTGCGCAGATGGCAAGAGGACCAGCAGATGAGACTGTAGGTGGTCGTGGTCGAGGCAGACCACCGGCGGCACCTAGGAGGCCTTCCCGCCGACGAGCGCCTCATGTTGTTATATCACTACCGCCACCACCCATTCTACCAGCGGCACCTTCTACATCTGCATCTGCTACTAGTCCCCCACCACCACCCATGGCACCAGCGCCACCTTTTACATCGACCTCTACAGCTGCTATCTCACTACCACCCATAGCACCAGTGCCACATTCTACATCGACCTCTACAGCTGTTACCCACCACCACACATGGCACCAGTGTTAGGTACATCTGTTGGAGTCTAGCGATGCATTCATTGCCCTACACTGGACCACCTCCACTACCACCAGTCAGAGACCCCCTTAGAGGTTATGGTCTACGGCGCCTGGATTATGATGTAGCGAGGTATGTTTTCTAAACTTTGTTATTGCATATCGTCAATGGATTTCAGTGTTGTTTTCTGACTTTTAGTATTGTTTTATTATTATCTTAATTGCAGCGGCTGTTTCTTTCAGTCCAGCCAGGCTTCGAGGACCATGTCGAAGACTTTTGCATAGAGGTTCGTCGAGCAGGGACATGATTGGGCAAGCGTGCCTACTGATGTCATTGTTTACTATTGGGACGAGTTCAGGGTATATGTTCTTAACTATGATGAATGTCGTGTTTGTTGTATTATATATATCATTTTATGTTGATGTATTTATTGTGATGTGTTTGTGAGCAATGTATTAATATCTTTCAATATATGTCAGTTGTTGTGTATTGGCCTATTATTTCTATGCAGGATGTTTTGGGGACTTCAATTATGGGGTCTGTATGTTTATTTTATAGTTGAAACTCTGCTGGATTTTCATTAAAAATTTAATTTGTGTTTTTCTTTCCTTTCTTTTGTTAAACATGTTGTAATATATATATCAGTTTATTATGATGTGTTTGTGAGCAATGTATTAATATATATCAATATATATTCGTTGTTATGTATTGGCTTGTTATTTCTATATAGGGTGTTTTGGAAACCTCAATTATGGCGTCTGGATGTTTATTTTATAATTGAAACTCTGTCGAATTTTTATTAAAAATTTAATTTCTTTTTTTTTTCCTTTCTTTTGTTAAACATACAGAAACCTGGAGATGGGATGATGAGGTTACAGTCGTAGTATATCAGAGATGGTACACCCAGGCTGGCATCCGATATACAGACAGACTATCCAAGTGAAGGAGGAAGGGTTGGAGACCAGATAAGGTACCTAAGAAGGTCTAGACTAGATGGATGGCGCACTAGTCCACACAGGATTTCTAGAAAAAGAGCATTGCTGCCTCTGCGAATCGGCGCAGTGAGACTGAGGGTGAGGGATCTGGTCCGTCAATCCACACCGGATGGTCGATTTCCTTCCTTGAGCGAGAAGCTCGCCTAGTAAACCAACTGATAACTATTTTTCGATTTACATTATATATTTATATAAGTATTTTGGAAAAAATGTTACTAATGATTGCTATATATATGTTGAATTCCAAGAGAGGGACTTAGGCAGAGCGTCAAACCCTGTTGAGCTATTCGAGACCACTCACACCAGGAGGACATCCGATGGCAATCGATAGTTCGTAGATAGGAGATCTCAGGACATTACTGTAAGACTCAAACTAGCACTAAACTATATATGTTTTGCAACATGGACAAAAATGATGTGGTTTCTAACATGTATTGTTTCATAATTACAGGATCGCTATTAGGCACTTTTAGAGTCCGTTTCTCAGCCAACTAAGGGATCTACAGCTCCTGTAGAGCCTGACACCACACAGCTATTCCTCTAGGCTGCAAGCGGAGTGAAGAAGTGAAGGGTGTATGGCATGGGTGCTAAGGCACCCACTTTTTTTAGCCATGGATCATCCAGCAGCTCCACTGCGAGGTCCCATACTCCAGAGATCCCTAATTTGGTGGAGACACGACTTCAGTAAATGGAGCATCGGATGGAGTCCATGTTGTCTGAGTACCAACACACGCAGCTTCAGTCTGACTTGCGGGTCTGAGATATCATCAGAGAGGTGCTATCTGAGTATCTCAGTCCAGCTCGCATATTTTCTTCTGCTCCAGCATCACAATAGCAACAACAAGACTTACCCCAGGACCCTCCCAATGACCCCATCCAATAGCATTTTTTTCACATTTGTATTATTTTTTATACATGTATAGTACAAACATGAATAATATTTATTATATTGGATTTTATATTTTATTTATTACTTTTTTATTTTTTCAGTAATTTTTCTATATAAAATGTCTTTTGTTTAAATATTTTTATATAAATTGAATTTTAAAAAATAATTTACGACGGATTATAAATTGAATTTTTAAAATAGAATTTGCAACGAATTAGCGATGTAACTAATTCAAAACAGTACTCGCCATTTTAGCGACATAATAATCTATCGCTAAATTTAGCGACATATTAGCGATGGAAAAACTGTCACTAATACATAACAAATCATCGCCAAATTAGCGATAGATATTTAAGTCAGTGACGGATATAATCGGTTGCTGAATTTAGAGACAACTTAATCAGTCGCTGAATTTAGCAACAACTTAATCGGTCGCTGAATTTAGCGACAACTTAATCCGTCACCAATACCGTCGTTGAATTTAGCGACGGATATTATATTGCTAATCCATTGCTAAAATTCATCGATGGATAAAATCCGTCACCTTTTTTTAGCGAGGAGCATTTTAACGATGAATTAAATTCGTCGCAAATACTTTTTAGCGACGGATTTGTATCATTTAGCGACGGATTAATGACAGATTCTAATAGTGACACGGAATATGGACTTTATTCTACTTAATATTTTTAACAAGACTTGATAAATACAAGAGTTACATACTGAAATTGAGCTCCAAATTCTGCACTTTGGAAATCTGTTCAATTCCCTTCTTTTACTTGCTACTAGGGGTGTTAAAACATGTTGGTACCTACTCAGGTGACACGATTAGGGTCAATACAAACACGACCAATTTATTAATCGTGTAACCCATTTATTCAATTGGGTCGTATATAGGTCATAAATCCGACACAATCCAGTTTAACTTGTATGACATTTATAACCTGAAAAATGTAATATATCTGTTACAGAAATTAACTGTAATATTGTCTATAAATAAAATCATTATTAAAATTGTAAATTCATTAAAAATTTCATCTTTCATATGTTTTTCAAACATTCAAGCAAGTACCATCAAACAAACTTAAATAAGATTTTATTTATCTTTGGTTTTTTTGTCATTTTATTTTTTTTTATTCATTTTGTTTGTCTCTTCCAATGCAATATAAATGACTATTTTAACTTTTAATATTACTAAAAAAATATGCAGATTATAAATGGGTTGGGTTGGGTTGGGTTGACATGACCCAACATGACACGTGAAATTAAACGGGTTGTAACGAGTTAGAGGGTCAACTAATTACACGGCTCGTTTAAATAGTGTCATAAATGGGTCAACCCGTTTACCGACATGGACCTACTAAATCTTAACCCTAACACGAAAATTTTCCATATTTGGCAAATTTGATTAGCGTGTCATGACCCTTTTTGATACCCCTACTTGCTACTTATTTCATGTAATTAACATTGCATGTTCAAATAGTCCATTTTATCTAGTATACACACAGCTATAGGTTTAGCACTTCAAGCACCAATTCACATATACTACACAAATTTAACAACCTATAATTTCAAATATATCTATCATACATAGCATATAAAGAACCCCAAAGAAAAAAAAAAAAGAACTTCGAACTAGTAAATTCACCTGATTTCTCAAATCAATCTAATGATCACCGAGCATATCCAAACCAACCAAAATACCAATAATTTAAGGAAACTTCTAAATTCAAGTTTACTGTTAAAACTTGTTCAGAAGCTCAAGAATTAATTTGTGTTGTTGTCTCCATTGGACCAATACAAGCCACTATCTCTATCCTCGCTTGCTGAAGCTTTCCATAACGATTGGTGACAATGAAAATTCCACCAAAAACATCTTACTTCCAACTATGGAGGCTTCTAAGGAAAGCATAAACTGAGAAAACCCCTCACAATGCATCATCATCTTCATCACCAACGGCTCATAAGGTGGCCAAGGGCCAAGCCTTCGCTACCGCTGGTCCATGCAACCAGGCCACCCCCGCTGCCATCACCGAGTACAAGCCTAAGCTCTATTGAAATGCAGGCAACAGCTCCACATCGTCATCGTCGAGCCTCATCTCCAGCCATCGCTGTGAATTGCCATCAGATCCATACCACCAATCACCAGCAAATCGCGCCGTCAGCCGTTCGCACCAGCAGATCGTTCTAATGCCGGCAAGAGCTCAGTCTCATCCGATCATGCTAACGCCGTCAAGTCTCCTTGCTGCTCCGATCATCTTCTCCATTGTCGATCCAAATGAGTTCGACTTTATGCACTTGTTCTCGATTTCGATTGGCTTTTTTTTTTCTTTCTTTTCAATTCTTTTTTTTTTTTCGATTTGATTTTTTACCTTTTGCTTTTGCCATTTTTTTAAAATTTTGAATATTTTTTATTATTTAAAATTTTGATTTTTTTTAAATTTTAATATTTCATTTTTTTTAAAACTCATTTTAATATTTTTATTATTTAAAAATATAAGATGAGTCTCACAATTTCATACAGTTAATGATAATCGACGGAGATGACTTAAATTGATAAAAATTAAAAGATTAAGCTTTTGATTAAACTCAATTTAAACCTTAAATTGAGCTTTCGAAAAATAGTTCAGATCCTGGATTGGATTAGACATTTCCTCTAACAAAGAGGGATAACTGCTGAGTTAAAGATCTCAAGGTTTCGTTTGTTTGGCTATCAAAATTTTAAAGGTTGTCTTTTTGAGTTGTGCTATTTCTTATTGATGAGGGATAAAAATAGCTCATGATTTATTGGGCCTAAAGACAATAAAAACCCATTACGACTTATGGATACTTATTACTAAAGAAGGTCATGGATCCAATAAAGGGTCTGTAAAAGAGAAGCCCAAGAGATCAATCCTCAAGAAGTTAGGCGAAGACATCACTTCGCCCCCTTTTTAAAGTCCTTCACCTATAGCTACAATAATGAAGCTTGTTCAGTAAGTTTCCCAATTGAAGCTAAGGTTATCAAGTATAACAATCAACTTACTTTTGTTAGGAGATAGTCATACTTATACAGCACATCCATGCCTACTGACACACCAACCGCCCTCTACTTAACAAGTGACAGGTATAGGTTTTTAGCTTACAGAACCTATGTACCTACTTCATCGAAAGAGAGATATTCCTTATTTTCCTCAACTGCCCTTTGGTACCTAAGAAGAGCTAAGACATATAAAAAGAGAAAGGTAATCTCAAAAAAGGTAGATAGAACTCTATACTCTTCTCATCTCCTTTCTTATACTAAAAAAGCTCTGAAGCCATTCAAACCGGAGAGGAAAGACTTCCTGTTCTGGTATTTGTTCATTAAGACTTAACTGACTTGACCATCGAAGGCTCTTCACCAGGAAACTAGCCTGGCCCTCTTGACTGTTCTCTGTCTTTGCAGGCTATATAGGACTAAGGCCCAACAACAGAGATCTAGCCCAAGTAATACTTGTTGATTTAACACTCATCAAATTGGCGCCGTCTGTGGAAAACATTGGTTGATCTCTTTGTTAATTCAAAATAACCATGACTCACTATAATCCAAACAGTTCTCCAAACCCTATTCACTCTCAACAATCACCTCCCCCGCCTACAAACACTTAAACTCCTTCAACCATTGACCTAAATGCCTCTTTACAATACTTGAGCACATTGATCTCTCAACAGACCTCTTCAGGTCCCAGTACTGCTCCTCATGCTACCATGAACTCTGAGCTTGCTCCTGCACTCTAGCTCTTGAACACCCTTGCTTCTGCCATACAGACTACTTAGTCACAACCACAACCAACACCTTTAGGTCAAAACATAAGTGTTATCCCTAAAATAGCTAGAAAGGAGACAACACAACGATTGACTTTTGAAAATCCTTCTAGGAAAGATCCCATTTTGGCAGAGAATCAAATAGTGATTAGAGGGAGGGGAGAAAGGGTGAGATTAGAGGTAGTGCGTGTAAAAGGAGAAGATTTGCCTGTAGAGGAGGAGGATGATATAGAAATACCTCCGCCTAGGAGAGAACATACTGTGGAAACATATCCAACTAGGAGAGAACATGTGCATGGGCGTGATAGAGGAAGGTATGATAAAGAAGGTAAACGCTCACATCACCATGAAAAAAATGATATTGAGCGAAGTAGCAGGAGAAATAGTAGAAGGAATGGTAGATCTAGAGAGAGATAAGTTGGAGGGGCATTCAAAGAGAAGAGAATGGAGGAGTGATGAATCTGAATCTGGTTCTTCTTCACTAAAAGGAGGCCAGGGAGAATAGGAAGCAACAAATAAAGGAGAAGAAGTTGAGATGAGAAAGAGACTGAAAAAGTTTTTAGAAGAGTTCAACGAAAATGGGAATAAAAAAGGGGTAGATAAGAGTCTGAATTTAGCCCTAAAATCTCCTTTTATTCAGTCCATTAGTGGATATCGTATGCCTGGGAAGTTCAAACCACCTTCTATAAGAAAATACAATGGCGAAGCAGATCCCAGAGTCCACATCATGGATTACAAACACGTTGTTGAACTTCAGAAGATGAGTGATGAAGCATTATGTCGGGCTTTTCAAAGTTCATTGGAGGGTGCAGCAACCAGGTGGTTTGATTCACTAAAGGAGGAGAGTATAGCCTCCTTTGGTCAGCTAGAGACCTCCTTTATGCATCGCTTTGCCTATAGTATTCCAATGGAGAGAAAGACTTAATATCTGGAATCAGTTACATAGAGAGAGAATGAGCCTTTAAGAGATTATATGGCTCGATTTAACAGAGAAGATCTCAAAGTCACTCAGCTTAATCAAAATAGAGCGGTTGAAGCTTTACAAAATGGTACTTCTCATACTAATTATTTCAAAGCATTATGTAGACATGCTCCACAAACCTTAGAGGACGCTATGGGCATAGCACATAAATATATCAGACAAGATGACGCCTTTGCCTTTAGCCATTTTTCAAAGCGAAAAAAGACAGAAGCTGAAGTACACCCTAGAGAAGTGGTGAAGTCCAAAAAGGGAGAGCAAAAAGAAGTAGAAGGTGGGGGAAACAAAGCATCAGGAAGGAAAAGTAGAGGTCAAAGCTGAACAAGTAGAGCTCCACTTGATTTTAACATGAGCAAGTTCACAACTTTGAACGCTAGCCCATCGGAGGTATTCGCTACATTTAAAGATCAAAATATATGGGTTCGACCTCAACCCATGTATGCCCCATCAAACAAGAGAAATAGAAGTAAGTTTTGTCTCTTTCATAATACTCATGGGCACAATACCAATGATTGTAGATAGCTAATTGAAGAAATAGAAAGGCTGATAAATTAAGGGTACTTGGGCAAATTTGTGAAGCAGGATGGCGAAGATAAGGAAGGATCCAGCAGAGATAGAGGAAAGCAGGTGGTAAATGATAGGTCAACAGATGTTATTCATTGCATTACTGGGGGGCCAGCTGAAGTTATTATTAGCAATAACAAGGTGAAGGCCTTAATGAGAAGAATGGAGGAGCCCAAATTTGTGTATTATAACAAGACGAAAGTCAACACTGAAAGACGTGATGAAAGTACACTTCACACGCCACATGCAGACCCTCTAATCATCCAGGCTGTCATTACAAATTATGTAGTGAAGTGAATCCTAGTGGATAAAGGAAGCTTAGTTAATTTATTGACGGCTGATGATTATAACAGAATGAGATTTAAAGAAAGTGCTTTGGAAGGAGTAGGAAGTCCAATCCGTACCTTAGACGGAACAGAAATCCTATCCGTTAGAATAACAAAGCTGCCGTTTACCGTGGGTACAACCCCTGATGGTATAACGGTAACGGCTACTTTTGTTATAATTGAAATGCAACTTTCTTATAATGCCTTGCTTGGTAGACCATTGTTGTATGAGTTGGATGCTTCTACCAACATAACGCATCTCAGAATGACGATCCCGAAGTTGGATGGTGGTGAATTCTGTGTATATGGCATACTAGAACAAAGTGAGTTCAAACAAAAGAATAAGAAAGCGAAGAAAGATTCGGCTATAATACAAGTTGAAGAGGTAGCAGTAATGGAAGCAGCTACCTATATTCCAAAATAGCAAACTGAGCCAGTAGAGGAGCTAGAGAAATTTTTGGTGAAAGAAGAAGAGCCTGAAAAATTCTTGTTGATTAATTCATCTTTGGAAGAAAATCAAAAATGTCAAGCAAGTCAATTGTTATTGACAAAAATTCTTAGTTTTCTGGTCTTCAGCATAATTTTTTTTTTTTTTAGGGGGGGGGGGGGGAGTGAACCCTGAGGTGATTACTCACCAATTGAATGTAAATCCTGCTTATAGACCAATCAAACAAAAGAAGAGATGCTTCGATCCAGAGCGACAAATGGTGATTAATCAGGAAGTGGATAAATTGATGAAGGCAGGATTTATAAGAGAAGTCCAATACCTAGAATGGTTAGCTAATGTGGTGTTGGTGAAGAAAGAGAACGGATCCTACAGAATGTGTGTGGACTTCACAGATTTGAATAAAGCTTGTCCCAAAGACTTTTTTCCTCTACCTATGATAGACAAACTTGTGGACTCCACAGTAGGGTATAGTTTCTTATCTTCTCTTGATGCGAAAAGGGATATCATCAGATAAAAATACATTTAGATGATGAGGAGAAGACCTCATTTATAATAGAGAAGGGCATTTATTATTATACCTCAATGCCCTTCGGTCTAAAAAATGCTGGAGCTACATATCAATGCCTTGTCAACATATGTTTAAAGATCAATTGGGTAAGAATCTTGAAGCATATATTGATGATATGATAGTAAAAAGCAAAACTTTCGAAGATCATCTTCGGGATTTGGCCGAAGTATTAAATGTGGTGAATGCATATGAGATGAAGCTCAACCCTGAAAAGTGCGCTTTCTTTATACAAGGAGGGAAATTTCTAGGATATATAGTAAGTGAGAAGGGAATAGAACCAAATCCAAATAAAGTAAAAGCTATCTTGGATATGACAGCCCTAGAAATGTCAAGGAGGTGCAGAGATTGATAGGGCGAATTACGGGTTTGAGCAGGTTCATGTCAAGATCAGGTGAGAAATACCTTACTTTCTTCAAAAAGTTGAGAAAATCTGCAACTTTTGAATGGACATAAGAGTGCTAGAGTGCATTTGAAAAATCGAAAACCTTTTTGAGCTCAGAACAAATTTTGAGCAGACCATTGCTAGGTGAAGAAGTTATAATCTATCTATCCGCATCCAATAAAGCAATTAGTTCTGTGTTGATCAGAGAAGAAGGGTCAATTCAAAAACCCATATACTATTTCAGCAAAGTCCTTCAAGGAGCGGAGTTGAATTATTTGCCAATAGAAAAGCTGGCATATGCTCTACTCCTCTCCGCCAGAAAGTATAAAGTGTATTTGCAAGCTCATCAAGGAATAGTGGTGACAGATCATCCCTTACACAAAGTCTTGCACAAGCCAGAAATATCTGGAAGAATGCTTTGCTGGTCAGTAGAGTTGGGACAATATGGGTTGCAATACAAATCAAGATCAGCGATTAAGGCACAGACATTAGCAAACTTTATATCTGAATGTTCTTTTGACCCTGAACAAGAACCCGAAGAGCAGAATCTTGAGAACACAACTCAGATAAAAAGACCATCACCAAAGTTTGAGACAAGTTAGGAGCTATTTGTAGATGGAGCTAGCAGCAAAGAGGGTAGTGGTATTGGTATTGTAATGAAAAATACTCAAGGATTCCTGTTGGAAAATGCTTTGAGGTTAGACTTTGAGGCCACTAACAATGTTGCTGAATATGAAGCAGTAATCTAGGGATTGCTTTTCTCAAACTACCTTCGCTTAGAAGAATTAACAGTTTACAGTGACTCTCAACTGGTGGTGAGGCAGATAGAAGAAGACTTCGAAGCCAAAGAAGAAAATATGGCCTGGTATTTGCAGAAAATGAACGCCATCATTCAGAAGATGAAAGATAGAAGAGTGAACCTGCAGTTTCAGAAAATCTCAAAAGGAGAAAACTATAGAGCTGATAGCTTTAGTAAACTTGCAGCTATTCATTCAGTCGAAGTCCCTCAGAGAATATTTATGGGAACTTTGGCTTTTCCCACTATTCAATAAGGAATAGAAGTAATGGAAGTAAATGAAGAACTATACTGGTTAGACCCAATCAAAACCTTCTTGGAGAAGGGTAAACTGCCTAAAGATAATAAGGAAGCCTAGAAAGTAAAGTGTCGAAGTGCTCACTTCTCCTTACACAACGGAGTTCTTTATAAGAGGGCATTTTCTCTTCCTTGGTTAAGATGTTTGAGACCAAGTGAGGCTGAATATGTCCTTAGGGAGATACATAAAGGCTCCTCTGGAATGCACATAGGGAAAAAATGTTGGCAGCGAAAATAATTAGACAAGGATATTATTGGCCGAGAATGAAGAACGAAATAATGACCTTTGTTAGAAAATGTCCTTCGTGTCAGAAGTTTGATAATGGCAAGCATATCCCAACAACAGATCAAAGGCCTATATCTAGCCCTTGGCCATTTGCCAAGTGGGGGATGGATATAGTGGGACCATTTCCTATTGCTTCGGGTCAGAGAAAATTTCTATTGGTAGCAGTGGAATATTTTCCCAAAAGGGTCGAAGCTGAACCACTAGCTACCATTACTGCTGATAAATTAATTAACTTTTTATAGAGAAATTTGTATGCAGGTTCGGTGTTCCATACCAACTCGTTAGTGACAATGGGAAGCATTTCGACAATGCCAAAGTGCCAGCCTTTTGTTCAGGACTCCACATCAAACAAAATTTATCGTCTGTTGCTCATCCACAAACAAATGGCCAGACAGAAATGACAAATCGAACAATCCTACAAGGGCTAAAACGAAGACTAGATGGATGTATCTGAAGCTGGGCAGATGAACTACATCATGTGCTATGGGCATATAGAACAACTCCAAGACAACTAACTGGAGAGACGCCTTTCAGTTTAACCTATAGGACTGAGGCAGTTATTCCTCTTGATATAGGGCTACCTAGTGGCAGAGTTAATTACTGCGAAGACAAAGAAAATGATCAAGCTAGAAGGATAGACTTGGATCTCCTTGAAGAACTCAGAGAAATAACTAGTAATCGAGTGGCAGCTTATAAATAGCAAGCTGCCAATTACTTCAACAAAAAGTCAAGAATCAAGTATTTATTGAAGGGGATTTGGTTATGAGATTTCTAGAAGCAACTGGAAAGCGCGAGGGAACAGGAAAATTAGCACCAAATTGGGAAGGTCCATTCAGAGTTCAAAAGGTCATAGGTCCAGGCACCTATAAGCTTGTAACTATAGAAGGTGGCAAAATTCCTTATACATGGAACATTCAACACCTCGAAATGTACTACCAATAAATATTAATGAGAGATGCAACTTTCACAAAAATATCTGAGTCTTCTCAATTGAATAAAATAGTATTTGATTACTTGGAAGCTGCGGAAGGAAAAGCTCTCCGCAAATAAGTAAGTAACCTAGTGAATCTAGGCGAAAGTCCTGGTGAATCCAGGTGAAAATCCTACTGAATCTAGGCGAAAGATATGGCAAATCCAAGTCAAAAAACTGGCAAGTCTAAGTGAAGATCCTGGCAAATCTAGATAAAAACCTTATGTTGATGAATCTAGAAATGTCAAAATAAGGACAATACTCAATCACAAATGGTGAATCGCCTAGATGAAGAAGCTCAAAGAAAAACAAAGTTTACAAAAATAATCAAATGTAAACATAAAAAGGTGAAAGTTGCAAATTCAATATTTCCCTTAAAACAATTATGTTTTTTAAACATGATAATTATATATATAAGATAGAAGAATGATATTTTTATTTTCTATGTAAATTCCATAAATACAAAAATTGTATTGTGTACATATATATATAAAAGAAAAAAATAAAAAGAAGAAGATCAAAATCAATTCACATTTGGAGGAGGATCGCTTGAAGGAAGATCTGTTTGGGGGACCACAGCCGCTGTCGAAGCATCAGGCTCAATTAAAGAAGGACTAGGGTCCGCTAAAGAGACAACAGGAATATGCTCTGGCGTTATTTGGACTTCGTCTCCATCACCCATTTCACTATCGCCTTCTCTGAGGCCTCGCCCGAGCACCGATCCGATCCGCTAAAGAAATCGAAGTGCTCATTTGGGTTTGAACTCACGATAGAGCCCCCGAGCTCAGATTGATTGATTTTGAAAATTGATTTAGAGTCGCCACCTTAATTTATTTTTATTTTGGGAAAATATAAGGTAAAAACCCATTAATGACTCTAATTATTTATCCCAAGTAAAAGTGCACTAGCCTTCGATTTACCAAAGAGGATTCGGGGACTAGGTTTTTGGTTTATTTTAAAAGATAAAGATTAGTTTGGCAAATTTAATACTAAACAGCTTAAAATTAATTTCATGAACAAGTATAATGCATGAACAATATGCATGATTATTCATTTATTCTAAATATAAAGTACAAAATAGATCAAAACAAATGTAATAAATAAATAATAAATTACAATGAAATCAAATCAGGGGATACTTCCTCTAGCCCTTTTGGGATTCTAGGAAAGTCACACATTCCCCAAAACTAAAATAAAATCAATATAATAAACTAAAAGAAATTAAATTAAAGCAAAGAAAGTGATGAGGGGAGAAGTTGGTTGATTTTTAATTGGATTCGATGCTTGGACCAAGCATGCCTACGTATCCCTTTGAATGGGAATCAGAACCCACGCAGTTCTACCTTCTTGCGAAGGGTTTAGTTTAGTCTTAGCCTTTTATCATGTTTCAATTGATTGAATTAGAGAGGGTTGATTGATTGATTAATTAATTTACCAAGTTGAGTTAATTAGATCAGATTTTAATTAACTACCCTAAGTGAATCAATTAGAAAGTGATGGAGTAGATGAATAAGAATTAGGCAAGGAGCCCAAAGCAAATAAATAAATAAAAGCAAATAAAGAAAAATAGAAAGAAGAAAGA
>CATKHJ011157359.1:0-12674 GCA_949750685.1 Vernicia montana
TATATATATATATATATATATATATATATATATAATGAAATTATGATAAATTGTCAATTGTCACCCAATAAAATTAATATCTATATTTGATTAATGTGAACATCATTAAAGTAGAATGTAATTTACTTGATAAAACAAAAAATTTAATAGGGGTGTTTTAAGAAAAAAGTAGTGAAAATTAAAAAATTACTAATTTTCTTAATCTCTATACAAAACAAAAAATGCCAAATATTTTGGAATGGACAGAGTAATATATATTAATTATTTTAGAATAATGTGATTGATTATGAGTATATTAAATGATATGTTTGAATACATAATAGTATGATTAAAAAAAATACATAATAATAAATTTAATTTAAAAAGAAAAATAAATAATTTTTTTGAACATCCCAACAAAAATTATACTTTAAAACGTACAGTGATAATAGATAAGAATTAGGGTAATGCTAGGTGGCGCAAGTTGAGTAAAAAAAATTTGACGCAAACTAATATAATTTAAACACATCATTCACTAATAAATAAATAAATAATAATTACTTTTATTTTACATAACAAATTATAGCGATAAATTATATAATTACCTTTATTGTGTCAGACGCAATTGAGCCATTTAGGATTATCCTAAGAATTACTTTATTATCATTATTATTTTTTTGTATTTGCAGTCAATAGTAAAAAGGCAACTAATAACCCATTCTTTAACTTTGTATTAATTTTGGTAAAACCAACCAAAGTTATTAATATCAACTAATGATAATTTGTCATTTGTCATCTATCATAATCCTATATAATTAAAATGTTCTGGGCAAATATATATATATATATATATATTAAAATGTGAATTTGAAAATAAATAAATAAGGAAAAAGTCAGCCTCAAAAAGGAATTGGGCAGGGCAGCAATGAAAAAAAACAAGCAAAACTGCCCTAAAAAAAAAGAGGTCACTAATCACTATATATTCCTTTGAAGTTTTGATACTTTGAACATAGAAATTGTCACAAAACCCTCTAAAAACCCAAATATGATGAAAGAAAAAACTCAAATTTTACTAATTTTCCTTATAATCTTTCATCACCATGCCCAAATCAAAGCAAACCCAATAAAAACCATAGTTGTTCTTGTAATGGAAAATAGATCTTTTGATCATATGTTGGGTTGGATGAAGAAATTAAACCCCGAAATCAATGGTGTTGATGGAAATGAATGGAACCCATTAAGCACAAAAGAATCAAATTCTGAAAAAATATATTTCAAGGAAGAAGCAGAGTTTGTAGATCCTGATCCTGGCCATTCTTTTCAAGCTATTAGAGAGCAAATTTTTGGGTCTAATGATACTTCTAAAAATCCACCTCCAATGAATGGTTTTGCTCAACAAGCTCTATCAATGGACCCTTCCAAAAATATGTCAAGAGAGGTTATGAATGGCTTTGATCCTGATTTGGTTGCTGTTTATAAAACTTTAGTTTCTGAATTTGCTGTTTTTGACAGGTAATTTTTATTTTTTTGGGTTTTTTATTTTTTGGTGATTGGGAAGATAATGTTTGTTTTGGAAGTTGGGATGTTTTTTTTTTTTTTTTGGCATTTTGCTTTTAGATTGAATTTCTTTTATGTTTTGTTTGGTTTCAATTCCATGTTTCTATTTCAATCTTCTTCTTCTACTTCTCTCTTTTCTTATCTATTCTAAAAAGCAGAGAAGTAACCATGACCTCAATTTAAGTGCATTTAATATTTCTACCTATATCCTCAATTTAAGTGCATTTAATACTTTTTTTTTAGATTTTTTTATTAAAAAATTTCACTTTTTTGTCTGTATTAGATATTTTTCAGACAACAAATATTTGTATAGTTTTTTTTTTTTTTGAAACCAATATTTGTATAGTTATAAACTTATAATATTGAGGAAATTTCTATAACATTTAGAAATTTGTTATAATAAACACTCTAGTATTTATTATTTTAAAATTAATGTTTTTAATCCGTAATTTTTATAAAAAAATATAAAATTTTAAAAGATTAAAGTGTTTTATAATATGATAATTAAAGATATTTTAAGGATGGAAGTGTATATAATCTAAAATATTAATGATTAAAATGTAAAAAAAAAAAAATTATAATTTAATAGATAAGGACTAAAGTGTTGATTGTTAAATTTCAAAGATTAAAAATACTAAATTTAGAATAGTATGAAATAAAATATTAATTTTGTTAAATTTCAAGGGTGAAATGAAAATAATTTTTGCATATATTTTGCATGGAAAGACAAACATTTTAACTTTTAAATTAATTGTTTAATTTATAGGAGTTTCTTATAAGCTTCTATATCAATTATTTGTTTTTAAACTATATAACTTTTATATCAATTAATTAATTCTACCTTTTCACATGATTTGATGTTGATTTAGTCTTGACAAAGAATTTGTCACTAGTGACATTTGAATTCTTAAATTCACTCACATTTACACAACATTTTTTTTATTTGTAATAATTCATATACCAACCAATAAATTATTATACTAGAATAATATACTCCAATTAATACTATAAACAATGATGGAAGTAGAGGTTGAGGGCCATAACCTTATCTCTAAATCTTTAAAATATAAAAATTTTTAAGTAAAAAATTATAAAAATTTAATCATATATTATATTTGACCATTTTATTTTAAATCAATTTTTTTAAATATATAAAAATTAATTTAATTATATATATCAATTAATATAAATTATAATTTATTAAATTTAATCAATATATATATATATATATATATATATATATATATATATATATATATATATATATATATATTTTGCTCCGTGACTGACTATTTTTCATAAAAAATCTAAAATAACACATAAATGATACAAAAATAATTTTTCTTGGGTATATAAGAAATTAAAATGAATTATTAGATAATAAATTATAAATTTTTTTACAATATAAAATAAATATTCCATCAATAAATTACTAACTTAATTTTGTGAAACTCTTTTATTTGATAGGTGGTTTGCATCCGTTCCATCATCAACACAACCCAACCGGCTGTACGTACATTCCGGGACCTCCGCCGGAGCCACGAGCAACATTCCGGCATTGCTCATCAAGGGTTACCCACAAAGAACAATTTTCGAGAACCTGGATGACGCCGGAATATCCTGGGGAATATACTATCAGAATATTCCGGCGACATTATTCTATAGGAATCTAAGGAAACTCAAGTACGCTAGTAAGTTTATTTCGTATGATTTGAATTTTAAAAAACATGCAAAACAGGGGAAGCTTCCTGGATATGTTGTGGTGGAACAGCGGTACATGGACTCTAAGCTAGAACCTGCTAATGATGATCATCCTTCCCATGATGTTTATCAAGGCCAGATGTTTGTCAAAGAGGTTTGTGTTTTCATTTCTTGCCATCTCTTTTACTAATTTTCACTATATTTGGTGAAAACTTTTGTTGTATCGATGAAAATGATTCTTGAACTCGTAACCTCCTTCTTCTACTTCTTCTTCCTCTTTTTTTTTTTTTTTTTTTTTTACTCTCTTAAATAAAATGAAAAAATTTAAATTTAATCGTGAGTTAGACTATAGATTTCAATTTATAAATAAAATATCAAGTTTTACGGATTTTAACTTTTAAAAAATTTAATAATTTTCAAACTGAAATTTGACCTTACACTAATTTAATGATAAATGCTTGTTTTATAGTATAAAAACTTGAAAATTCAAATTTTAATAATTTCTTTTTCTTTTAAAAATTTTAAATATGTTAAAAACAAAGCAGAAATTATTAGTGTAATGACGCAATTTACTAACCTGTATGTTTAGATATCTATAAACTAATATATTAGGTTCAAACTATATAATTATTTTTTTTTAAAATTTAATTATATAGTTTGTTTGAATTGGAAACCCTTAGTATATTAGAGATGACTCAAATGCTACTGAATTACTGAGATTGATAACTATATAATGAAATTGAAACTTAATTACTGTGGAGTTTTGAGCTATACCATAAAATTAAAGTTGAAAATGATTTTCTGTGCATGGAATGTTAGTTGGACATTCATTATCATAAAATCTGACGGCTCACATCTTACATGCGCACAAAGTCATTTCATTGAGTAATTAGTTACATCATAATTTTAGTCCAAATTCAATTTTAAATACCACATAATATAAGCTATTTCTATAATGTGACTGATTTATTTATAAATTTATTTTTTTTATTTTTGATGATCAAAGGTACAAATAGGATCCTCTTTTTTGTACTGGTGCTCAAGTGAGCTCTTAATGTTTTTTTTGTCATATTAGACCCTTAATCTTTTCAAAATGGTATATATAAAACCCTCCATCCATAATTTAGGATTTTTGTCAAGTGATGTTAAAAATAAAAAAATTAATATCTATGCACCTACGTATTAATTTAGAAAAAATTTAATATTTGTGAAATTTAAAATTAATAAAATTAATTAATTAATTAAAATATTACAAATTTAATTTAATATAAAATAATTTCTTAATCCTTATACATTAAAATATAATTTATAAAAAAAACTATATTTTATATTTTAATAAAGATAAAATATATATATATATATTTTTTTTATCTCTATTCGATTTTGAATATTTTTTTTAAAATAAAGATAAAATATATTTTATCTTTATTAAAATATAAAATATATATATTTTTTATAAATTATATTTTAATATATAAGAACTAATGAGTCATTTTATATTAAATTAAATTTATAATATTTTAATTTATTTATTTATTTTATTAACTTTAAATTTTACAAATATTAATTTTTCTCCAAATAATTTAAAAAATATTTATACAAAAATAAAAATTAATACGTGGATGCATAGATATTAATTTTTATTTTAACATCACTTGACAAAAATCATAAATTATGGACAGAGAATTTTATATGTACCATTTTGAATAGGTTAAGGGTCTAATGAGACAAAAAAAAAATATTAAAAGCTCACTTGAGCATCAGTCTAAAAAAAAGGGTTTTATATGTGCCATTTTGAAAAGATTAAGGGTCTAATGAGACCCAAAAAAAATATTAAGGACTCACTTGACCATCAATACAAAGAAAATGATCATATTTGTACATTTGAACTTTTTTTTATATGTAATTATACCTAATGCTCTAAATTTTGACAGTTAATTACAAATTCATCCCCAAATAAAGTTTGATTGGAAAGTACGAGAAATCTATAAATAGTAACACTATAACTATATATGTGAGAAAAGATGTAAAAGGAAAGAAAATAAAATAAGTTGAGCCTATCATCATACTTGAAATCCATTGCTATTTTCTAGTATAAATTAACAAAAAGATGCTTTTTCTTATCCTTGTCCGTTTGATATTTACTTATGATGAAACTACAAGGGGGAGAAAAAACCTAGTTAGCCACCAGTGGAATGTCAACTATACCAAAATGAAGAACATTAAGGTTAGTTTAACATTTAACCTGACTAGTGTTACAGGCTTGGCTGGATCTTTTAAAAAAAAAAAAATTCTCTTATCCACGGCTCCCTTGCCTTTTACTTTTAGGATGCTGATATCCTTGACTTTCGTCAGGCACAACGCAGCATAGAGCCAAGTTGAACCATCATTTTGTCGAAGTCTGTTTTCCGGATTTGCATTTCTCTATTATATGATCGGATCTACTTTTCTTTAATGTCTGAGCATCAAGTTTCTCTAATTCATGCTCAGATCTGCATTTCTCTAATGCACGAGTTTTGCTCTGAAAAAATTACAAAAACTTTAACTGGATTTACTATCAAAAGAAGCCTACAATGCTAAATTAAATGCAAGAGAAATTTAAACTTTCAGAAGAACTTATTCCAGACTGCACATCCTCTAATTTCAAAAACACACAATAGCTTGCCACAGTAGAAAATGAAATATATATTGCCTTAATTCATTATTGATGATGAAGCCTGAACGTAAAGCCCTTGATTTAACAAAAGCAAACTGTTCTGCAGTTCACCATCCACAAAGAAGAAAATGAAGCACAGTACTATTCTAAACTTGTTCATGTTATTCACAACCCCCCTCTTGCCGCAATGCCACCACAAACACTTGATAAGGTCTTCTGGTGCTGTTTTGGTTTTCATTTCAAGCCATATTGGGCAATAATACACATTCCTACAGGGGGATTCATATAAAATAAAATCACGTGGAAAAATGATTTTGATATAATATAACTGCGTCATCATACACTACAGTTCAGCGCATGAGCTAAGTTTTTTCATTCAACTTTAGACATTATTCACAACAATAAACTATTTGACCTCAGCGAAGAAGTCTACCATTACCTAAACCACTTGAATAAAACTAAAGGCAAAACTCACCCTCTGAATATCACTAATCTAACATATCGAAGATGGGTGGTAGGAAAACAATGGTAGTAGATCACTGTAGGCTAAGCAATGATAGTAACAATCTTATAGAGCATTTAGGTTTCAATCTCAATCACATGGAGCTGACCTCTTTCTTTGCCATAAGGTCATCTGATTTCCCATCATTTATCAATTGGCTTTCTGGTTCTCCTTCTTTCTTGACTTTGGCAATATCCTCTTTCTTGTCTTCAATCACATCTTTACCACACCAAAAGCTAGGCTGATTTGTTGAAGACAGAAGCCTAGCCCACATCCTATCTGTTATGACAACCTTGTTCTGTTTTTCAGTAATTCGCTGCAGAGCAACCATCAACAGTAAACCCACTCAGTATCAAAGAAAATTTGAATTTTAAGTAAACAAAATGACTTACATCTTAATGTTCCATTCAGTATTTACAAATGATGGGTGAGAGGTGGGATATAGATAAAGATTCTGAAATGAATTATTAGTTATCAAGGGTATGCCCCTCAAACTTGTGTGTTTTCCGGCAAAAACATTAACTATTATTGACATAGTTATCCAAAAAGGATAACCCATTATAATAAATATTTGATGAGGTCATAAAGATCAAATTACAAATGTATATCAGTAGATAGATGTTTGAAATGCGTGCTTTCTAAAGACGGAAAGAACTATAAAAGGTTTTGATTTGCAACTTTAACCTGGTGTTTATAAATATAATTTTATATCAAAATGAATATCAATAAACAAGTATATAAATATCCAAAAATAACAGAAGAAAAAAGGAATAAATGAGAAATAGAAAGAAGACATGGAAGCAGACGTGTGAAAAAAAAAAGAATGGAACAGATGGGAGCATATTGGTGACAGCTACAGGAAAGAAAGTAGATGGGCAAAGCAAGAGTGTATCAAAATGTTTGGGCTTAAAAACATATGCAGAAAAAGAGAAGCAGGTGATAGGAGTAGTTCAAGATCAGAAATAACATGAGAAGCAAACAGCAAACAGGATATCATCACTACATGAGAACTACTGAATTTTTATTTTTTATTCTTTTTTGAACTAAGAACTACTTAAAATTTCGTAACTCACATAGAAGGGTATGTAAGTTTGTCTGCCGTTCACAAGACCACTTGTAAAGCCAGTGTAACCAGCCATCGCTCCATGCACAGCACTTTGAGCAAGAAGTGTGCAGTACACATTGTCAGACGCATTGCTTGGAATAGCACGAATCATATATGTAGGATCTGTCAGAGAGGAAGAAAGCAATAGTTAATTATCCCAAGTCAATAAACAAGATTTTCAAATGATGTCCATCAGTTGAATTATGTTATTTCAACCTATATACTTGAGGTTTATTGTCATCTTCTTCTGCTTCGAAAAAAAATCCTGCAAAAAGTGGACAGAAACTAATCAATTTGCCAAGAAAAAATGTTGCATGCTCCTCTGTGATAATACCTGACACATTAAGGCAGAAGAGTTTGAATTAGAATCAATACCTTGATCCTCTGTGATATAAAAAACCCAACATCTTGGAGGAGCTTGTTTCCTGAAGCATCCTGCTGGGTTGACTGCATGGTCTCAGAAAGCAACTCCTGTCCAGCACCTTCGGCTATCACAATAACCATGTGCCCATTTTCTTTAAGCCTTTTTTCTATGTATTCAAAAAGACCACCTTCCCCTTCTAGATAAAAAGGTGACTCTGGAATCAAGCAACAATCCACATCTCGGCTTGCAAGGGTAGCATACATTGCAATAAATCCTGCACCACGTAACCAAACAGATTCACATATTAAAAATGGAATCATTACAACCTGGCTTCCCTTAAAGAAAGAACTAGGCGATGCTAGAACAGGATCATGAACAAGGATAACAAAATGTAAGATCTATCTGCAAGAACAGGAAATTCAACTCCATCAAAAGAATCATGGTTACTACACTTATGAGTCAGTTACTTTAGCAAATTTAACCAGAATTAAACTCTTACAATAAATAAATATCAATACTACATTCTGAATGGACAGTCAGCTTTTAAAATTTCAAGATGAAGGTTGTGCTCAATTTAAGCATTTACAATAACCCGTAAAATGAGATCAGGGTGCAACTATATTCCCATTTCATTAGATTCACCTTCATACTGTCTGATAAACTCTTTAATGCCCTAGGGAAGTAAAATAGAACTAAGAAAGAGCTTATTTCACTGGGACCAATTACCAATATCAGTATGGTTACAACTTACAACATTTGTTATTGACAAATTCAACCAGATATCACATGGCCAAATAAATAAAAGCATTATATAATAGCAATTTTCTACACAAAAGGGACAAAAATAACAAGGGTCCAGGCAGTGAAATCAAATTTTCTAGACAACTTGGTGGTGACAAGACCTGGAATTAAATGTTCTGACCACCCAGTTGGTCATTAAATTCTGAGCTTGATCATCCAATCCAATATATGTTCACTATGGAACAGATAAGGCTACTTTAACAGCTAAATTAAATTGCAGATGACATCATATAGGAGCTTACCACTGTAGCGGCCCATTAACTTCACAAGACCAATACCATTCTCTATACTTTCAGATTCAACATGTGCTGCATTAATAGCACGTTGAGCCTCCTCAACAGCAGTATCAAAGCCAAAGGATTTGTCAATGACCTGCAATGAAATAAACAATTTTGAGAATGCCTTAACATTCATGATATAACATCTGAAGCATGATAGTTTTCCATATAAGGTGCCGCATTTAACTCAGTAATCTAGCAGCTTGGCAAGTCCAACAGACTTACTGGAATGTCATTATCAATCGTCTTGGGAATTCCAGCAACTGCGACTTTGAGACCTCTTCTTCTAATTTCCTGCAATATCAAAGATTAAAAACTTACAATGAAAAATAAAAAGAAAAGAAAAGAAAGAAAGATACAATTCATTCTAATTTCAACTAAGGGACTAACAACTTAGTTGAAAATATCCTCATGCCTCACTATCCTCATTTATGTGTTTGCATGTTTTCAACTAAGGGTTGTTTCTTTTCCCTTCTTAAAAACTTGATTTAGAACACAATGTTTATATTCTTCTACAGCATCTAAAAATCATGATCAGCAAGACGCTACTGAGGAACACAAAATACCTCAAATATCACTGATGCCCCCTTCTGAGTTCCATCACCTCCAATTATATAAACCTGAGTTGCAAGAAAACTAGGAGTAAACATCCATTGATGGGACAAGTAGATAACACTTACATTATGAAAAGTTAAACCAACAAATAATATGTTTCACAAACCTGATTGATTCCGCGATCTTGAATGCTATCGACTATCTTTGAAGTATCATGGCCACCTCGTGATGTCCCAAGGATGGTCCCACCACGTTTATGAATATCATTTACAACCTTAGGTGTCAGAGGAATGGTATTTCGAGCATAAAAACCCCTGTATCCCCCCTACAGATTCCATGAACTTGTCAAAATGATGCTATTGGGTATGCAAACAAAAGCATTCAGTGAACCTATAATTTTAATGGCATATTCTTTTCACAAACAATGGGGAATTGTTGAATAAGGAAAAGGAAAACAAAAAAGCAAAACTTAAAATTACACTTGACATTAAAAAATTATATAATGAAATGTCTTCTGAAAAAAGTAAAATTATTTATTCATCAGTGTAGATAACAGATGGATAGCACCCTTGTTCCAATTGGAGGTATATATACAAGATTAAGAATTCCAAGTTAATCCATTATACCAAGTTTGCATCCCCATTTGAAGAAACATTAGAAAAAGGGAAATGGAAAGAAAACAAAATACAGCCATAAGCACAGAGAAGAAGAGAAGACACGGGCAGTTCAGGAATGCAGTTGAACACATATTGATACAGGTCAGATAATCACTTACATCTATCCCCAACACTCTCTTCACGCCATACATGTGAAACAAGCCACACACTATTTCCCTAATCACTGTGTTGAGTCCAGGGCAGAGACCCCCGCATGTAACGATACAAGCATGAACTTCATCTGCTTCAAAATAAACCTGAGAAATGTCCCACAAATGTTTATGGAAGTGCATGTAGTTTCTAATCACTCCACGTTATGTAAAAGGAAAATTAAAGCATACCTTTTGGCGAGGTCCAGCTCGTCGGAAATGGATTCCTCTTGGACTATCCTTGTGAACAACAATCTAAAAAAGAAGGAAATTTATCAGAAACCTATTATAACCTGATACAACCTACTACCTCTAACTCCTCACATACAATCTCTATAATGAACTACCACATCTAGAGTGCAATTTATCATAAAGAATTTCATTCTATAGAGAACAATGGGCGCAGGACAACCACACAACACATTTTTATCAATGAAGGATAAGGGAAGGCAGACCTTTTCGGGAACAGAGTCATCCACATGGACAAAGTACTGCCTGGAACAAACAGAAAATCACTGTGGTGAACAAAAATTCAATGCTTAAATATCAAGAAAGATAAAATTAGAAGCACGAGGGAAGATGAAACAACTTACTTAACAACCGAATATGCAGGATTGTCTTGTAAAGGATTGGTACAAGTCTACAGAAAAACCAAAAATAAAAGCAAATGCAAGCCATAGTTTAATTAAAGAATTCTCCAATAAAGAATCGAACAGCCAATCAGCCAAGTAAATGTAACAAACAAAGCAACAGCATCCATCATGTGCTATCAATCAATTTGTAAAATATATCAATTGCTGACAAACATAATTAAATGCGGTTTTGAGTTCAAAATTTAACTCCAAATTCCAATTAGCACAAAAAGAAATGATTACACATTAATTACAGAGCGAAAATTCTAGTATATAACAAGGTGTGAATTTC
The DNA here is from genome assembly GCA_949750685.1 of Vernicia montana. Classification (NCBI taxonomy): domain Eukaryota; kingdom Viridiplantae; phylum Streptophyta; class Magnoliopsida; order Malpighiales; family Euphorbiaceae; genus Vernicia; species Vernicia montana. Next base: position 11,228 of record CATKHJ011157359.1, read on the forward strand.
ATATACACGTAGTAAATCCATATAAAGGGATCCAAAAACAGAATTTCTCCTTTATCCCGTTTGGTTGCCGACAAAAGGAAGCAAATATAGAAAAGGACTTATATCCGACTACATTTAGATTATAATTAACACAAAGCTACGATTAACTGAGTTAAAGCTCGTTAGTTTTGAGTTAACTATAATCTAAATTTCTACTTTCCCTCCATTTTCGAAGAAACCAAACTGCAAATCAATCAAACAATCAACCACGACATACGTATAAAAATACGTAGACATTTTTCTCCATTGGTATATTTATAAGTATAAAATAAAAAAAAAATAGGGAAAAAGAAACCGTACAGGAAGATCAGGGAGGTAATCATTGAAGTGAGGAACATCTTCAAGAACGTAACCGTAATCACCGGTGATGATCTTCGGCTTGAAGTTGTTATTAGCATTAGACATGGCGGCTCTAGAGAATCCGATGGTGGAAAAACCGGCAGCTGAACCCAAAGTGGAAGCAGAAAAACTAATCGAAGAGAAGAAATTCCGAGAAATGGAAATCTGCGATTTAGAAGTTTCCAGAAAGCGAGATTTCAAACACGAGATCGACGATGAATTAGGATAGAAAATAGAATCCATGCACCAAAAAAGAAACACTGGCGTTTGGATATACGGATGAAAAGACACCCATACTTATAGGAGCCGCTGTTGACCACAAAAACGAAGACTATAATAATAAATTAATAAATAATACTACTAAGAGAAAATTAAGAACAGAGAAAAGAGAAGGAGTAAGCGCTACAAGTTTGCGTTTTGGTTTGTGATTGCTGGTTTTGAGATGTGTTTGCTTATAATAAGCTGTTAAAAAAACAGGTGGCCATTACTTGTCTACACTTTTTAGCAGTGGTTTTGTTTTGGCTGATTTTAAACTTTGAAAATTTTTTCGTGAGAGAGAGGAATCAAAAAGTTATTGCCTTATTGGTTTATAGCGTGATGGAGGGAGGGAGAGAGGAAAGGTCCTTTTGTTGGAAATTTAGAACTTCTAGATTTTTTGGGTTTTTTTTTTTTTTTAATTAAATAAATTTTGCCTTATTTGGCACAGTGTCGTGGGTAAAAAGTTTGGATTGTTGACCGTGATGTTCCAAACTTCCAATAGTATCGGGCTTTGAAAATGATGGGTTTTTAGATTGGGCATTCGGGTGGGTCTTAGCTCATACCTTTTTTATTTAAAAAAAAAAAAAAGGGATTGAAAATAATCTTGCCAAAAATAAGGCGGTGAAAAATACTTTAGAAAATAGATTTTTATTTTTATTTTACACCTCTATAATATGTGGATGGAATATATATAAAATTAAAATCTATAACTCGAATATAGATCAATACATAAAATAAAATTTAAATTAAATTAATAAAAATTAATTTATATATATCTAATAAAAACTAAGTTCAAACTTTATTTAAAATG
>CATKHJ011157382.1:0-10300 GCA_949750685.1 Vernicia montana
CAAGAGATACAAGATAGTTCAGTAATTTCGTATCACATTTCTCCACATGTCACTCTTTTATTGGTTTCAAACCATACAAAGCGCAATTAAAATGAATCACTTGTATCGCACCCCAACATAGTCAAACATACACCCTCAAAAAACAGGCATGCAGTCAACGAAAAAAATTGAAGGGCTTAGGGTCTTTGTGTAGGGTTTAATAGTGAAGACACTCCCTTTCTCTTCGTTCTCTTTCGCAGAAGCCGTAAAAGGGTCTCTCTGCTTTGTATCAATATACACCAATTCCTTACCTCTCTCTCGCTCTCGCTCTCGGTATAGAAGAAACGATAAACGGAGTTTGGAGCCGTAAAGGGTCTCTGTTTTGATTGGTTCAATTTCATTGAGTTTGGAGCTTAAATGATGGAAAATTTGGCGATTAGCCAAACAGAGCTGAGGATCCAATCAAAAGAAGAGGAGGAGGTTGTATTGGATGTTGAAAAGGGATCTTCTATTGTTCCTTTAAGAAAGATTCAGTTTCATCTCGCTAAAAAGCCATTTACTGGGATTGGAAATACTGGGTCGAGTGGTGATTTTAAGATTGAAACTCTAAACCCTGATTCGAATCGTAAGAGGCCGTCTGGTGGGTTCAACTCATGTCAGTCAGGGAAAAAAGTGGATGGGTCTGATTTTGTGGAAAATGGGTTGGATCCGGAACTCAGTTTTGGGATTACTTTCAGGAAAATTGTGAGTTTTTTTTAGAAATTATAAATTTATGATTTGGAGAAACAAAATGGGAAGTGGGTTGTTTGTTTTACTCATTTTTTCATTTTTGCTTTTGATTAAGAGGCATTTTGATGCTATTAGTGTTTTTGTTTATTTAAGGCTAACATGATTAGCTAGACTCCATAAAACAGTATGAAGCTTTGAATGGTTACGAGTCCTTTTAGTTTTTTGATAATTTTCCATTTTAACTTCACATTACTATGAGTGTTTTTGGTCATTTCAATTTTTAATTTTTTTTGTGGAATTGTTTTACATCTTTTGAGGGTGGTTTTTCAGTTTTTGATGTTTCTTTCAAAATTTCTCTAGGAGTTTGTTTGGTTTTCGCTAAATTTATTATTAATATATATTCCAGTTCCGTTTTTAATGTTTCTATTGAATTTGGTGGTATCTGATAGATTTTATTTTCTATTAATTCGGCAATCAAAATTACTGTTTGGGGTTATAACTTTTATGAACTTTGGTTAGCAGTTGAAATTAGTCAGTTGCTTACCTTCGAGGTTGACATGAATAATCTTCAGGGCGCTGGTTTGGAAAACCTTGGGAACACTTGTTTTCTCAATTCGGTATTGCAGTGTCTAACATATACTGAGCCTTTGGCAGCATACTTGCAAAGTGGCAAGCATCAAAGTTCATGTGAGTGGCTCTTTTGTCCTTTCACCTACTGCTTATCTTTTGCTTCACTTATATTTGCATGATGCACTCTATTTATTTATGGTTGCATTTTCTGGACTATTACCTTTTCATTATAAGAACTTGTTGTAGGATAGGATGAGATGCTTGTCAAATCCTTGTTCTGGAGTTTTATTGGAATTTGATTAGCGTTGGAACTGATTTCGCTTCTAAATATTTCTCTTTTTAATCAGATCAAATGTGGTAATGGAAAAAACTACTTGCTCCACTCTCATCAGTTGAATATTTCAGCACTTCATTCAAATGTTCATATGCGTCATCCTTGTTTGATGATTGAATGGGCATGCTTCATAACCTTGGGCAAGGAAATTGATGGCACCACATGTCATCTTATTTTCTGTTATGTGATGCTTGAACACCTTTTAGGTGAATTTCGTTGGTTAATAGGACTTTTAATATCATGGCTTATTTGGAACTTTTGATCCTTATGGTGGTTCTGTGGTAACAAGGTCTAATTTTTGTTCGGCTTGATATGGTTTTGATGGAAATCCTAATGCCAGTGGCTTTTAGTTAATGTTTGATAGTCTGGATCTTGATGTGAAGGTTTTTCTTGGTGTATTTTCCCATTTCTGATGCTACTGATTTTTGTTGAGCATTTGGTGGGTTCATCTTGCATTTCTGTATTGTTTTCAATTGCTATATGCTAATTGGTATTTTGTTTCTACGGTGCTGATTATGATTGGCTGCTGTTCTAGGCAAAATATTTTTTTTTAGAAAGTTAGAATGTTCACTTTGATTTTCGACAGCCATACAAATTTTCATAGGCATCTGTTGGTTATAGAAAAGGTTAGATTTGGATTTTCATGCAAGATTATTTGTCATTAGAATGTTTTTACAGCATGATGTAACTTGTAAGATTGGGTAATACGGTCCTCTACAGATCCAACTGCTGAGTTTACATTATTACTGTAAACATCGGGCATTTCTGTTTACATGGAGGATCGAATAACAAAATGGCATCTCAGAAAGCCAGTGCTTTTGTCTCCTATCAGCCCTTGGCTCGCTATGATGCCTACACTACTTATTTCTTTTATTTTTAATAAAGTATGCCGCAAAACTTGGCATTAAAATTAGGAATATGGTGCGCTGAACTACAGCCATAATCTTTTATATACATGATCTATGAAATCATGAGAGCCCTTGGCTCTCTATGTAAAAAATTATAATGTCTTCATGACATGATGTAAAATTGGGTGATACGGTCCTCTTTTTACATGGAGGATCTAATAACAAAATGGCACCTCAGAAAGCCAGTGCTTTTGTTTCATCAGCTTGTGGCTCGCTATGATGCCTACACTACTTGTTGCCTTTATTTTTAATAAAGCACGACCCTAGACTTGGCTGTAAATTTAGGGTGATGATGCCCTGAACTACAGCATTAGCGTTTTACATACTTGATCTATGTAATCAGGAGAGATTTTGTTGTACGATTATCCTTGAGTCCCTAATGTAGACTGCTTAATGCAAGTTGGTAGTTAATATTGGAGAGAAGCATCATGCAGACATTTTGTCATAAGCCAAAGTTATTTTTGAGCATTTAGAAAAATTGTCCAAGTTACATTGGCATTTGTACTTATATGCTCAATTGATCAGATCAGATACCCATCATTTTCTGTTCAAGCTTATTGTACATTTAATGATTCAGCTTGTTAACAATGTTTGCATAAGAGGGATCATGATTGCTTCAATTTTAGCATCTTTCTTCCAACATGAATTGCCTAATATCTTATTTGAATTAATTTCATTGTTTCATATTTGTGTTTGGTCAGCAAGCGCAAACTCTTCAAACCAATAGTTGCGATTAGTTTGTAAGGTCCTCAATATCTTGTCCATCACCCTTTTGTTCTTTAAAGGCAGGAAACCTTCTTCTGATTTGGGAATAAGTTAACTGCTTGAGTATTTGTTCGCAAGCACATTCACATGCATGCTATCAAATTCTTTTATGTTCTGTTTCATTTTTGATCTCCTTCCATTAACTTTGGACTTAAGGGTTTAAAGGCTCACCTTTTTATCAATTAGTGCAGTGTGGGCTTATTTTCTACACATGTTTTTAATGAACATATTGGTTGTTTGTTCAAGGCACACATGTTTTGTGAATTCTATGTAGTTGTTACTCTTCTCTAAAGAATGCTTATGACCTACCTTATCCATTACAAAAATTCTGCAAGGAACACATGATCTCAGTAATAAAATGAAAAATTCTTAGTTATTAGATCTTTTTTAGTGCATAAGGCAAGGAATACTTGGTGTGTCCTGGTGAGGGGAGAATTTGTAATTCCAGGCTTTCATGTGGTAATTTATTGTCTTTGACAAATGTTAGCATTATGAAGGTGTAAAAGTATGCTCCCTTTTCTTGTTTTCCTATCTATGTCATATTCTGCCCTAAATTTAATGATTTTGTTTACATCCATGCTCCTATTGTTCTGGTTGTGTATCCTTATACAAGTCTGCTTGTACATTTGTTTATGTATCTGCTCTAGATGAGGTTGGGCATATTTCTAACTTTTTGTTTGCTCAATTTATGAAGGTCATGTTGCTGGTTTTTGTGCATTGTGTGCCATTCAGAAGCATGTTAGCCGTGCTCTACAATCAACTGGGAGATCACTAGCACCCAAGGATCTTGTCTCTAATTTACGGTGTATCCTTTTGGCATTTTCTGTGCTATACTTGATATCTGCTATGTGGCTGGTTTTCCTTGGTAGCTAAATTTCTTGTTGCAATTGTCACTGCTTCTTTTGTTAGTCAAAAAATAAATTCTATGATAGTCACTGCTCCTTTTGTTACACTGCTTGCTACCTTCTTTTTGTTGTTTTCTTCTTTTAGTTGATGTCTAGTTCAGTTGCTAGGAAATTCCCTTTATTATTTGATTCTGGGTCTATGTATGTACAAACTAGGTAGTAAATGGAGTTCCCTATAACAATGTGAAATTCAATACTTAGACTGCTTAAGAAGGTTCGTGCTTTCAGTACTGTTTTGTTAGAGATTTTTAATTTAAAGCCTTTTCTTTTAGTTCACTTGTTCCCATATCTGTAATTCTTGACCACATATTTAGGCATATCTCGTAACTTCAGAAATGCTAGACAGGAGGATGCTCATGAGTACATGGTAAACTTGCTGGAATCAATGCACAAGTGCTGCTTACCTTCTGGAGTACCAAGTGAATCCCCTGCTGCTTATGAAAAGAGTTTAGTGCACAAAATCTTTGGTGGTCGCCTCCGGAGTCAGGTTGACCATTATATGGATCACAATTTTTACTTCTTGATTAATTTATGGATAAATGCATGCATTTGCTTTGGTCTGTTTAAGATGTTGAATCACATCCACAGAAAAGGGTGGCAACTGAGAATTAATGATGCATTGCTAATGCAACCTTATGTAAAGATGTGTTTTTTATACTTAAGCTTGTTTTAGTTTTCTTTTGATGTTCTCTTTTCTGGAAGGTAATTGCTGGGAATTTTTTTAGCTGTTAAACTAAGGGTTCTAAAATATACGTGGGGTTAATATACTAGTAGAATTTCTCAATGTATAGTGATCAAATTTTTTTTTTTTTAAATATCTCTTCAGGTGGAATGTCAACAATGCTTGTACTGCTCCAACAAGTTTGATCCTTTTTTAGATTTAGGCCTTGAAATAGTTAAGGCAGATACTTTGCCCGTTGCACTTCGAAATTTTACTGCTGCAGAGTTGCTAGATGGAGGAGAGAAGCATTACCAGTGCCAGCGATGCAAGCAGAAAGTAAGAGCTAAGAAACGACTTACAATCCACAAGGCTCCATATGTCCTTACTATCCATCTAAAGCGCTTTCATGCACATGATCCTGGACGGAAAGTTGACAAGAAAATTTCATTTGATCGTTCATTGGACATGAAACCTTTTGTCAGTGGTTCCTATGTGAGTAAACTTGTCATCGATTTAAGCCATTATTCTTCTGGACTTGAATCATATATTTTTCCTGAAATTCTTGAGCTTACATATTATTGAGCTAGTTTAGAATTCAATCAGACCATTGGACATTATGGTATGCTTCAAATCATCTTTTTTTGGGGGCTTAATAGGCTTTTATTTATTTATTATGCTTTTGGATCAATTATGACAAATATTTTTGAACTTTTTTATTTGCATGTTTATATCGTGCAATGATCAAGAGTGGCGTTAAATTTGTCAACAAGATTATGGCTTTAAGGATATTATGAATTTTAAGTGTTGAATAAAATAAGTGAGAATTTCTAAGCTGTAAAATATTTAAAAATCTAAGTTAATAATTTTGACTTATCATTTTAAGTAATTTTAGCCTAATTGACATTTTTAAGTGATATGGTACCAAACAACTTAAAATTAATAAGCTTTGAAAATTTGAATTTCAAGTGTTATCAAACATCACCTTAATTTACAAATTTACACCAAAGTAAATGATATCCTTAATCTAACTTAATTTACAAATTTACACCAAATTAAATGTTATTTTAAATAGTTAGGCATGGGAATAGTAATCCTGAAATAAAACTTTTTAAAAAAGATGAGTACTGGTTCAAATGCCAGATATGTGGCTTCAGCATTCTATGTAACATTCCATGCTGATGACAGACATTATGTTATGTGATTGCCATACTTTTGTTGCCAATAGTTGAGTTGAATAAATTTCTTGGTTAAGAAGGATTTCATTAACGTTAGTATGCCAGTTGGGTCCGTACTTGTTGGTATCAATGATCTTTCATTAATGTTTAACTTGAATGTATGCAAGCAAGATAGATCATAAGGAGGTGTTTTGACTCTGTTAATCATTTATGTTTTTCCTATATATGCTGTTAATTTCTTTTACATGTGCTCACATATTACTTTGGGAGTTTATTGTGTTTGGCAGGAGGGAGATTTGAATTATAGTCTCTATGGTGTTCTGGTACATTTTGGTCCTAGTACTCGTTCTGGTCACTATGTCTGTTTTGTTCGCACATCAAGTGGTATATGGTATCTTCTGAATGACAATGAGGTAAGGGTATCTCAAAGAATCTTCTCTGTTTTCCCTTTCTTCTTTGTGGTGTACAGATTTGGTGAGTTTAAATTACTTTGATGTACAGGTTCGCCCAGTTAGTGAGAAGTCTGTTCTAGATCAAAAGGCTTATATGCTATTTTATGTTCGCGATAGAAAAAATATTGCTTCAAGAAAGCCTGTTAATGTGGTTCATAAAGAAAATAAGAAAGAAAATGTTGGCAGTAACATTTCAAATTTGGTTTTCAAGCAGTTGTCGAAGGAACATGCAGATAATGGTTTGACGGGAAGTAGATCACTTGCTGCAGTCTCCACTGCTGCTGTTAATAGAAAAGATACAGTAAACATTGGTACATCGAAGAAGGTCCTTCAGAAGGAAGCACTAAATCGGCCAACGGTTTCAGAATGTGCAGTAACAAAAGGTAATCCTGCTACTGAACCTTCAACTTCATCATTGCTGAAGGACCCATCAAAAGAAGTTTCTCCAAATCCAGATATGGGGGAATGCTTGCCAGCTTCAACTTCATCCATTAACAGCAAAAGTGACACCGTTAAAGTTGATAATGCTAATGTCATAGTTGGGACCAAAACCTACTGTGATGAGGCATCCCCTAATTGCAGTGAGCCCAAAAAGTCTCCTATTGAAAACCTCGTCACAAATGAGACTTCAGAAAAGGTAATTGGATGTTTGATACCAAACATGGACTTTGTTCTTGTTTCCTCACTGTGGTGATGTTTCCACTCTTGTTCTAACTTTTGACTTCCTTGGCCCGTGCAGATTAATCTTGTATTAAATGTGGGAGTTGATGGAACAATGGATAAAGTCCCAAGCCCGTCTCAACCTATGGATTCTAGTTACAAAATGTTGAATAAAACTGATTGTGTTAAATCACCAACTACACCTATCAGTGAAAGCAGTAAGGTGAACTCAGATCTGTATTCTTTTTGACAGTTATCCATCATCACTAGGATAAGTTTTGACTTGATTCTCTTCCTTTATCAGGGTGAAAGTTTTCCCAATGATGGTGCTGCAGGAAATTCACTAAATGATCAGGCAGGTGATAGTTGTAAACAAATTGCAAATAAGTTGCTTGAATCATCATCCCCATCAGTTTTGCCAGATGAGTGTCTAAAGAGGAAAGTTCCCGATTGCTCACCTCAACATAAGTTAAAAAAGAAGCTTTTGAAGCACAGGATTCCAAACATGCATCTTAGGTCAAATTTATTTATAGCATCTTTAGGCTTACGGAAAAAGAAAAAACATAAAAAGAGCAAATGCTGCACTTCAGAGACCAAGAACCTCATTAAAGAACAGTTGCTGGAGAGTAATGGTTTTTCTTTAGAGTTTGGGCCATCTACATCCAAGACATCCATGTCAGTTTCATTGGGTTCATCAAAATCTCAAAGGAAGAAGGCTAAATCCCGTTCAAAGTGTAGAGGAGATTCCTGGAGGGATATTGCTAATGAAGGATTTCAGAAGAGAAATGAGCAGGATGGTCTTTCAGATGCAATGGATAGACAGCTAAAGAAGAGCTCTTTGTCGACATCTAAAGGAAAACAACATGATTCAGTTGTACATGATTGTACAGAGAGTAGCAAAAAAGCTGCAACAGAGAATGGGACAATGTTTATGCTTACTCGAGGTCTTGAAGAGATAACTGGTGAGTACTTACCTCAAATATCATCCATATATTCTGTGACCATTCATATTTGTTCTCTCATTTTACAAGCATTGCTTCTTATCGTCTGTTGGATTCAGTTCATTTGTGTCTTGTGTTATTTATTTTTTAAAAAAAATGTTTTTGCCTTTTATTGTGGTGGAAATATTTCCAGATAAAAGTTTTGCTGCTTTTGCCACTTTAGTTAGAGATTTTTATACCGGTGCAACAAATTTCTGTATTCAATCCCAATATAAACTTTTTTTGAAACCTCTGTGCAAGATCAACCTAGTGTGCCAATGACCTATTGGTTATGGGCCCCACTGGTATCTTTCCCCAGGCATCAAATGACCTATTTAGGTTTTGGCCTCGGTGATGGTGATAGTGAGATGTGAGACTAATCTGTGAGGTCAGACAGACTAATGAAAATTTATTATTCAGAACAGCTAGAGAATAAATACTCTTCATATGTGTAATAATACATGTCCCTAGCATTTCAAATTCATGCAATTGAAATGTGTGCATGTTTAGTTCTCCAAGGTCTTGATGAGGATCTAGGTTACCACCTTCTTCTGGAGGGCAGAAAAGCCTATAATGAAACTCTTGCTGAGTAAATCCCTAGGCAACTGTTCTGAAAAATCCAATCCTCTATAAAACTGGAGAACTAGCAAGACTTGAAAATAAAGACTCTTGCGCTTCTTATTATCAGTTGGAGATGCTGAATGTTCCTGGGCCTTATCTTGTTTATTGCAGTTGCACGATGGGATGGGATAGAGTTGCCTGCATCTTGTATTGTGGAATCAAGTAGGATGGACCGTATTGGTTATGTGCCAGATGAGTGGTGAGTTGGTCTCTCTCTAAATTTGTTTGCATAGGTATATATATATATATATTTAAAATTTTATAGCTTATTTATTATAAAATGTGGAAAAAGATGTGGTTCCTCTTAATAGTTGTAAGTTGGTCTATAATCACTGTGACTGGTCAAACTGATATTGAGGGCTGGAATTTGAATATTTGATTCCTGATATCACATGCTGTGGATATAGAGGGATACTGCAAATTAATTTCAATATGGCAAAACAACTTAATGCTGATGCAGAACTGCTGTAAAAATTTTGCCTGCTGCACCTATATGCATAGTTTTATGGTTTCTTAAGGATGGATAGTAATTCGAAATCAGAGAGTATTTCAATTTGACTCCATATTTTTTTTAATCATTTTTAACTTGAAATACAAATTCAAATCCACTTTCATTTCAAATGTGTAATGGATCAATATAGAATTTGTTCTCATGTAACCATTAATTGTTCAAGGGATTTTTTTTTTTGTAATTTTTTCTTATTTAGGAACTGAGTAGATTTTTTCTTTTGAAAATTTTCGTGTTTGAGGAAAGTGGGAATCCTCATCGTGTAGGAAAAATTGGAATTCCATGCAATGCTTTAATTCTGTAAAATCTGTATCGTCCCTATTATTCTATAATTAAAAGAAGACAAGTTTCCAGTTTCTTTAGGAGTTGTGTGAAGCAATTCTAGATATAGGGCCTTCTTAACAGGAGTAAGGACTAGTGGTAGGCTATGAGTTACATCTAATCTGCATTTCTTTTCTGCTAAAGTATACAAAGATTAAATCTCATCTTGAATATTCTTTTAAATTCTGCCCTGCATCAATCAATGAAGTCTTACCCCTTCAACATTTTACATCAGTGAGGGCATGTAACATTGTTTATTAATTAGGTGTTTTCCATCAAAGATGATTGTGAAATGCAAACAGAATGGATTATTATGATTCATGATATCCCTGACAAAATGCTTGAGGTTTTTACTGCCAAGTTATGTGCTAGAACTAAACCTTGTTTTAATCTGCATTATCCTTTAATCTTCCACAGGGATGAAGAATATGATCGAGGTAAGAGAAAGAAGGTGAGGCACAATAAGCACGACTTTGGCGGGCCAAATCCTTTCCAAGAAATTGCAAGTAAAAAAACAGAATTTAAGAAGGCGAAGATGGACCGATCTAGCTCTGGAAACAAACCATTCAGGATATGAACTAGTTTGTGTCAATGTGGAGCAACACGATTTGTCGACATGCTGTTATATTGTATGTAGCAATTGATGCTGTGTTATCCTAAAGTTTTGTAATTTTTTAATGTTTGTTTTGCTTTATATTTATCGGAAGGGAAGAATGTAAGTGGAATGAGAGG
>CATKHJ011157544.1:0-23827 GCA_949750685.1 Vernicia montana
TTTAATTTAAAAGGAAGTGGAACCAATAAATTATAGGTGAAGAGAAAAAAATATGACTTTGATAAGTAAAAAGAAGAAAAAAAGCTAAATTTGTAAATGAAGAGGGAAGTTTAGGCTATTTTTGCAAAATAAAAAATTAGGGACTAAAAAAGTTTTTTTTTTTAGTTTTTGGGTTATTTGTGTAAAAATCCCTATATATATAATGGAATGAGCTATACCGATTAATATGGTGATAAAAATAATAAAAGTAGCGTGATTAAGGATTGATAATTTTGATATGTCTCACCCTACTCGATTAGATAATAACAAATTTATGTTTGTCTATTATATTCTTCTTGTCCTACCTCTATTATTTTTTATTTTTGAGGAATTCTTTGTTTACATAATTTTTTTGTCAGCTCACCAATTTAAGAGATTAAAAATTAATTTTTAATTATATTAAAACATAATTAATGAGAATTTTAATAAACCAATTAATAATGATAAATTTAATAAAAATGATAATAAATTATTCTATAAACATACTAATAATTATATATATTTAATTATAATTCATAAATTTATAATGAATATGAAAAGATATATCATAAAAAGTATATATATATATATATATATATATATATATTTCACATAAACACCAAATTAACGATAGTAAAAATTTATTTTAATAAATAGTGAATTGAAATTTAATTTACATATTGTTGACCTAAATTGAGTGTCCAATCTAGTCAATCTCAATTTTGATATTGACAATGAAATTGAATGTTTCTAATGTTTTATCTAAGTATGATTTTACAGATAAAATGCCTTAGGATCATTTGGGAATCAAGAATTTGAAAGATTCTCTAAGTATTTTGCTGGACCTCTAAGTCGTGCCTGCAACAACCTTGTAGCGATCGCAACTTAGTATTAGCGAACGCGACATAAATTTAAGCGCAAAATGCAAGAATCATTCAAAGAGGTTTGCAGTTAGTGTCACGATCGTAACTCTGAGCGCGAAAGCAATATCACGACCACAATATGGCCATCGCGACCGCAATATTCATAAGGCAAAGAAAAGTTCCAACGGTCATATTGAACAGACAGTGAAAATCTGCCACGTGTCACTAGCCGTTGAGTCATATGAAAATCGCAACCGCAATTATGAAGTAGCGACCGCAAAAAGGACATCGCAACCACGACCAAGGCTTAGCGACCGCAATTCCACTCTGACAGTGCATTTAATTAAGATTTTCTAACTGTTAAGAAGAGTTTTGGATATGCTTCAATTGTAACGGCTCTTTGGTGTTTGAAGGCTATAAATACTCCCTCCAAATGCCTTAATTAACAACCAACAACTTTCATAAGTGGCCAAAATCTTGTATTTTCATCTCTTAAGTCTTAAATTTCATTTAATACATTTTGTATTTATTGTAAGAGCATTCATTGCTCAAGGGTTGAGTGTTAGTCTTAAACACTTGATAGGTTTGAGAGTCACTTGATAGGTTTGAGAGTGAGCCTTATTAAAACTCTTGTTTAGGTTTGAGTGTGAGCCTTGTTAAAACACTTGTAAGGTTTGAGTGTGAACCTAATGAAAACACTTAAGGGATTTGAGTGTGAGTTTAAACACTAAGTTGGAAGTGAACTTGGTAAAACTCCATTGATAGTGAAATACTCAATTGAGACTGGGAAGTGTATATAGGATTGATTATAATCTGAACCACTATAAATCCTTGTGTCTTTCTATTCTTTTTACTCTTTCTCAATTAACTTTTTTAATTGTCCACCAATTCAACTCCCATTTTTAGTTCATCTTGGGCTACACATATTAAAAAATTTAAAAATAAATAAATAATAAGTTTTATTTTATTAGTTAATAAGCTCTTGTTTAGGTTCTTCTATGTGTATTCTAACGGCAGTGGTGCCGTTCTTACCTACGGCCAGGTCCGTCTCTCGCTCTTCGATCATTTCTCTTCGATCTTATGGCAGGATGGTCGACGGAGGGAGGGGAAATAGTTAGTTAAAGATGGCGGTGGAGCTTTAAGATTTGGACGAGTTTATCTGTGTTTCTGTTTGGCTGCCTTCGTTGCTGGCGCCTTTTCCATCTGGATCTGGTGGTTTAAGATGGAAAATGACAGGATCTATTTGTCTGAACCAATCCTTAGGTGGTGGTTCTGTTTGAAGCCAAGGAAGTACCGATTCTTGTGGGGAAATCCTTTTGCTGTCCTCCATTGGTCATTATTGAGCTTCTGTTTTTCCTGACTACCGGCGGCCTGTTCAACCAAACAAGAAACACTCATATGGGCCAATAGGAAAGGAAGCCGGTCAGGGGAGGAGGTTACTCAAGGGTAAATTTGTAATTCATTATTTGTAGGCCTTTGGGCCGTGTTTGGTTTATGCTTAATGTCTAATGTTAAAAATCCATTATTGAGTCAGTTTTCTTTGGATTTCAGATCCAATATCAGTCCCTTGAGTTGGGTTTTCCCTTATAATGTATTCATTAATTGTACTTTCCTGGGCTTTAACTAATCTCTTCTTTGCGAAAAAAAAATAAAATAAAATAGAGGGTAGTACCATTTAAAAAAAAAAAAAAAAAAAAGAGGGTGGTAGACGGTATAAGCGGCCGTGAACGGCCAGAATTGTAAAGGATGATAGTCAAACGACATTAGTCTATATAAAGACGACATGTCGTCCTATCCGGACCAAATTGAAAGGAAAAACCGACGCCGTATCAAATATTCAAGTTAGCCATTCATTAATCATTATCTTGAAAACAGCTCTTCTCCCCCACTCGCTTCTCACAGTTGTGGGCAAAATGAATTCACTAATCTCATCATCTCTCTGCAAATTCGACATTTCAAAACTACCATTGACACGCACCAAACTCAGATTTAAATATAAATATAGTTTTTGCAAAACCCAATTTCCCAGCAAGAAATTGAAAATCAGTGCTAATACAAATGAAGTGGATACACAGACAGTGGAGGAATCTGAAAAAGAGCTAAAACTGGTAGTAGAAAAAGGAGAAGAATCAAATGAAAAAACCAAAATCTCTTCTGCAATTGACAAAGACCTCAAAAAGGTTGGTTTTAGACATAATTAATAGTAATTATTAATTAACAAGCACCTAATTATAATTACTCTGCATAAACAGGCTGTTCAGAAGACTGCAGGTACCTTTGCACCAAGAGCCTCTACAGCCACTAAAAACCCTGCAGTGCCAGGGACTGTTTTATATACAGTTTTTGAGGTTCAAGGGTATGTCTCAATGTTGTTAGGTGGAGCACTTTCTTTCAATCTCATATTTCCATCAAACGAGCCTGACATATGGAGATTGATGGGGATGTGGTCTATTTGGATGTTCAGTAAGTCTTGCTTCCCTCTATTTCTGGAATTATGGGGATTTTGGATTTTTTTTCTTTTACCTTTTGAAAATGGAATGAATTGCATTACGAACTCGGTTACTATTATGCCAATGATCCATAGTCCCCAGTGACCTTGTCTTTGTGCGGAGAATGTATATCTGCATAATATCCCGCATTGTATATAGTATCTCCAGGCAAAAAAAAAAAAAAAAAAACCTCGGTTACTATTTTTTATTGTGGTGATTCTTTAAGTTAAAGGATGTGAAATGGAATGTTGAGATTTGACCCCTCCAATTTCTGCACGAGGAGGGAGGTGCTTGGCCACTGAGCCTAATGGTTGTCTGTAATCATGATGATTGTATTGTTTCACCGTGTGAATAACAAATGCTCCAAAATTTACATAGATAATGATTTTTAGTTACTAATAAGAATCTGAAATGCTTGTTCTTTGCAGCAATCCCTTCATTACGTGCTAGAGACTGTTCCAAGAATGAGAAAGAAGCTCTTAACTATCTATTTCTCCTCATCCCTTTGCTCAATGTTATAATCCCCTTCTTTTGGAAGTCCTTCGCTGTTGTATGGTCTGCAGATACCATAGCCTTCCTTGGAATGTATGCATGGAAGGTAATGCTTGTTTGTTACTTCTTCAAGAACATTATAGTTTGATATTTATTATTACAATAAAATATCTGGGGTTTTGCAGTCGGGATGGCTGCAGAGAACAGAGTAAGAACTCATTCGGTACTTTGTGCCTTTTCTTTGACTGGATAAAAAAAAAGAAGGGACTAACTGCAAAAGGATTCTAGATCAGATAAAACATTTCTTGAAGACCAGAAATGCATCAAGTTACAGCTAACAACATGATTGCCTCTTGTTAGCAAAGAGAAAGATTGATGGGCTATATGTAGGGGCTGCTGCTGATACTTGTTTTGATGTTTTGGAAGTTGATATATTGAAATCGGGAACATTTACATAGGATTATGAAATTCACTGTATTTGGAAAACAATTTGTAATGGCATAATCATGCTATATTCAGAAGAATCACTGGTTAATGAATGGTAAATTATATGTTGTTTATTTCTCAGTGTTTTCTTTTTCTTTTTGGAGGAAGAAAGTTATGTGACGGTAGACCCATTATCTGAATATCAAAACCTGAAATCTCCAAATTTGAAATTCTCAAGGCATTTGAATTTTGAGTTCAATCAACAATGATTTCAACTTGTTTGTTCCTTTCTCTTCTTAAATATGCATTTGCCAACTCAGTGGCTTAGCGTATGTTTGGACCTGCCTGATTATTCACCTGGACTCCATTTTAATAAAACAATAAAAAAAAATCATATGTACTAACTTAGCATTAAGTATATGTTGAAAGATAAAATACGAGCAAGAAATGAACATAAAGTTCTGCAAGCATCCCTATGATTTCCTTCCACCAAGGAACACCAGAACATGAAATGAAGGCTAACAGTAATAAAGGAATCTTCAAATTCCGAATTACAAGTTAGAAAATGTTTCTTTACGTATAGGTTCCAACTATTCTTGGAGAAAAATGATATTAATACAGAAAAAAGGGGCAAAAGAGGCAGGAATTCAACTAGTGACATGTTGGTTTGATATTATGATATCCATTTATACATATCAGAATCCCTTCACATTTACTTACAAAATCTGAATGCCCCCTGACAAGCAGCCCATGTTACTCTCAATATTCAACCCACAGAGGTCTATCTGTAAAAACAAGTCCCAATCTTGTTAATAATCAGCAGAGATGCAAACAGAGTGTAATAAGCAACAGAGCATGCATGAAAGAAAAGAATATAACTGCAGATCATCATACAAAAAACTAAGGTCCAATTAAGGGCGCAGACCCAGAGAGAATTACAAAACAAAACATATGCCAAGGCTAAGTGAACTTGTTATTTTCTCCTAAATCTTGTATGCTATCAAGACCATGAATTACAAATGTAAAATCAGCATTACTTGTCCTAGCGTATCTTTGATGCTCATTGTAGAATATTCAAGGTTTAGTGGATCCTATCTCTTTAGTTGCTCAGAAAAAAACTCGCCATGAAATAATCCTCTATAGTTTCTACATGCAGAGATAGTGAGCCAAAAAGTAAAACCTACAGATGTATCTGTATTCCAACCCTCACATAATAGTTCATTTAGAAGACTTGTTTACTTTTACACTGTCAAATTGTTTGTCCTGCACCTACACAAAACGGACATTCTGTTGATAAATCAATTCTGTTATAGAGAAATGAAATTTTAGCAAGAACCTAATATGCTCAAGTAAAATTATGTTTAACATATGATTATTCTTCTGGCCACCACTTTTTCCCTTTCTACCCTCCTTCACATGATATGGACCAAACCCGTGCTATTTCTGATAATGATATGCAGTAAGCAAGCCATAGGAGCATTTGTTTTCCATCAGTTTAACTCTAAAATCTAGCTCAACTCAACTCAACTCAACTAAGCCTTAATCCCAAAATTAACTCTAAAATCTAGCACAAGAATAAAATTAAGATGGTTCACACACACTATGTGGAAAATAAATAGGACCTTGGATTTGAACTCAAATATGAAAATTAGGAAATGAAAGAAAAATAATGAGACCTGAAAATGCTTTTAAGCACCAGATTGTATTTCATTATACATGAACATGCATAGAATATATCCTATAGTGCTTAAAAATGCCTCCACAAATAATGCTTACCTCTAAAATTACATCTACTCTACATGAAGACCAATTTCTCAAAGCCAAGATTCTCTACAGGAGACCAGAGCCTAAAGCTGACTTATTGCCCTATCTGTACTCATCTTCACTGTCCTCCTCATAGTCAGAGTCAGATTCATCACTCCTTGGTTCCATGAGAGTATTCATGTCAAATGATGGCATTTCCATCTCCTCCATGTCAATGGTCTCATAGTCCATTCTTTCCTCAAATTTCTCATCAGAACAGTTAAGAAGCCATGAAAGTGAACATTTCAACCCCTTCTTTGAAACCCTTTTATGTCTTGGCTTTATAGTGGACTCCAGACCATATGTAAAGAATGCTGGGAAAGTAACCAAATCATCCAAAGGTCTTTCCATCTCCATTTTAAAGTAATTAAAGCTAAGTTTCATAATGTCAATATTCAAAGCAAGCACCTGAGGACATCCCACAACCATCTCACTCACTTGCTGCAAGGAGAACCCACAATCCCTGAGGAAGTCCACATGCTTCACAATAGGTGTTCTACTAAGGCTGACAACCTGAGGCATCTTCTCCACAACTCTCGGAAAGTCCTCAGCACCCAACTCAATAACCGAATGAAGCAAATTCCGCTGACCATGAAGCTTCGCCTTCAAGTCAATTCCTATAATCTCAGGATATTGTGCTACCACAGAAGGAAGTGAGGCTTTTCTTACATTGAACTCTAGAAGGGATTTGATATTTGATTTAATCAAGTTCTCTAAATCAAATCCTAGGATGTGGGGCCGCTTCTCTATCAATCTAGCTACTGCCAGTCTTGGTATACCCAAACTTTCAAGATACTCCACAAAAGGCTTGATCACCCGACCTACTCGCATCCCCAAAATCTCTGGGTATCTAGTTAAAACATCTCCAATTTCTCTCCTTGCCACCCCAATTGCAACCAGATAAGCCACTGATGTGCTCATGGTCCCTTCAAGCTTGAATCCCAGAACTTCAGGGTATTGCTCAAGAACCCGAGGAATATCATTTGGCTTGATATCCAACCCTTGAAGATATTTGACCACAGGAGCAAGGTCGACAACAACACTGGCATGAAGGACTTGTGGGTATCTTCTTAGAAACTCAGTGAAAGAGGATTTTCTAACACCTAATTTTCCAAGATAGTCAAGGACAGGAATCATGTTCTTTTTCACACTGCAACCAAGAACAAGTGGATAGTTGTTTATGTCTTCAATTGTGAGACCTAATTGGTGGAGGAAATCCACACGTTCCCTCATAACCTCAACCGTCACAGGAAGTTCCAACCCATCAAGTTCATCAGGAACAATATTAATACTTCGCAGAAACTCATAAACCCTGGCACGATTTGCTATCTTCTCATTCTTCATCCCCAGCAAACTAGGACGAGCATACAGGGATGAGGAACCTCCTTGCTTCCGACCCAAACGAACATTGTTTGCCTTGGACATAGATGAATCCAAAGAGCTTGATGCAAATGTTCGCTCAGCAATGAAACACTGAAATTTTGTGATGAAGCCAATCCCCTTCATGTGGTCACAAGGAATCCTAAGAGGTGACATAGATTTCAACTGTGGTTTATGATATATAAGAATGGGTATATCTGGATGTACAAGCAAAAAACTGGGTCTGGTAATGCCACCACAGTTTCCAATCTTCATCATATTAAAAATCTGCACATAGAGAAACAACATCGGTGGTTATCTTCTACAAACTGATGCTCTTTCCCATATTACTTAAACCATTAAACCAAACCAAAACTTTCTACTACAAAATCTAAAATTTCAAGAATGTTGGTTGAACAAAAACAAAACCTATTCTAGTTTACAAAGACCATTTTCATCATTGCTGAGATTGATTACTAGTTCCTACTCTAGTTTTTGCATGTATTGATCACACTACAAAACATATGCAAGTTCAGCTCATATTGAATTCACAAGTGCAACATTAACATTAATCAACTTCTTTTCCTCAAATCAGGAGGCCTCGCATCAGCATTGTATCAAACAGAGAAATAAGTTACCAAGAAACAGTGATAACCAATTTGGTCATGATGCCTAGATTTTAGTTAGCAGAAATGATGCAGCATAACATAGAACAAAAGTATATAAAGCAATACATTCTAAAAGGCTACATGAATAACAATAATGTAAAAATTCATAAAACCCAGATTGACTTTCCATAAACCCTAACAAGCGAAAACCCAGGCACTTCAAAAGAACTAGAAAAGTAGTAATTAATCTTTAGAAAATGTGAAAACTAACATTTAAGAACTTTCTTTAGCTCACTTCATCTTCTAAGAAATTAACAAGCCAAAAAAAAAAAGCAAAATTTTGTGAATTCAAAGATGAAAAAGATAAAGGTTAATGACCTGCAGGTGAAATTGGTTCAAAATGAGAGATGCTCGGGTTCAGAAGAGAAGGGTAAGGTTTTACCAATGGCTTCTTTGTTTTTTTTTTGGCCCCTGGTTTCACCATATGAAATGTCTGTTTTTTGCAAACTAGCCCCGTGAATTTTACAAATTTCCCTCGTCCCGTTTCCCTTTATCTCTTTTTTCAATTGTACCCCTTTCATCAAAAGCACAAAGCCCACCTTTAGAATCCAGCTACAAAGCCCAAACCAGATTGCTATATCAACTCTCTATGGTACAGGTCCCAATAGCTTTCACGAAGCAAGAACAATCCTGGAGTTTGAAAATACAGTGACCAGGCGTGGAAGCATCGAGAAAAATGACCTGCCAATGGCTTTTCTTGAGTTTTCTCTTTCTAAGTTTGCTTCTTTTATCTGCAACAACCAAAGCTTCTCAATGCTCAATCAAGGGTGAGTTTTCGCATCTATAACAACAAATTTATATGCACATTATTAGAGGAACTGAATGTATCGATTCGTTTTTGTGGGCGTTTGCTATGACAGGGTTACCACTTGTGAGGAATATTAGTGAGCTTCCTCAGGATAGTTATGGAAGGGGAGGTTTGTCCCATATTACTGTTGCTGGTTCTGTCTTGCATGGGATGAAAGAGGTATGCAATTGCAATCTATCTGAAAATTTTACATTTCTTCAGGTCATGGTACATGAAAATAAAGGAGATTCTATTGTTAAATGCCCAATCTATTGAACCAAGTTTAGATATCTAATTGATTCTGTTTCAAATGTTATTATAATTTTTTTTTCAAATTATGGGTAGAATGAAATTTTCTGTTCTGAAATTGGCCATCTGCGGAAATCCAATTTGTTTTGAAATGGATTTGGTAAAAAACGTTCTTGATTTCGTAGGTGGAAATATGGCTTCAAACGTTTTCTCCAGGTTCACATACGCCAATCCACAGACACTCATGTGAAGAAGTTTTTGTTGTCCTAAAAGGAAGTGGCACACTCTATCTTGCTTCAAGTTCACATGAGAAGTATCCTGGAAAACCACAAGAACATTTCATTTTTGCTAATAGCACATTTCACATCCCTGTCAATGATGCTCACCAGGTAAACATTTATATTTTAATTGTTTTTGGATGGGATATGAACTCAATCTGTATTGATGTTACAAGAACCTGCAGTTTAGGTGATTACTATGAAAAAAATCAGTTTTACTGGAATCCTATTGTTGTTGGATGATCTGCTGTTATGTCTATGACTTGAAGTCAACCGTTTTGTCTGCCAAATTGTTGAGATATTCATTCATCAACTTTACCATAAGTGATAATACATCCCTTTTTTTTTTAAGTATTGGGGTTGGTGAACTGACCCCCTCACCATAATTTATGGCAGTGATTCCAATTCCAATCCCTCTATAGTTCTGAAAATGAACCTCAAAAACTTAAGGTTTTATGTTCCTCCTGAAACAACCATACATGGGTAACTGGATGATTGTTTTTAAATATTTGGATATCTGGTGTCCCTCTTGGAAACCTAAAGGGCATTTCACAAATTCATGCAGCTTCACTTTGCCATTCCTATCATTCTTTTGTTGGCTTGTTAGGTGCTATAAAATTTAAGAACTCCTTACTTTTGTAAGCTAGCCGATATTGGCATTGGCTCCATGTTTAAGAATAGGGAGACAGGTCTATTAGAATACAAATACAGCATAACCTTTTACCTTGCCCATTCTAAACATGCTGTTGGACATGGTTTGCACCTAAATAGTTTTGCAGTCTGCTTCTAGTTGAGTGATAGATCTGCCATTTACTGCTTTATATGTAGAAACACCACTGTCAATAATCTGTCTTGTTGCTCCAATTCCTTACTGTCTGCTATAACCATGGCCTTCTATTGTTGAAGAAATTAGTTCAATGTGGAAAATCCAAGTAAAAAGCATTTCTGGTCTAATTGAAGAATCACATGGGACATCATCCAAACTTTTGTCGACCAATCTCAATCCAAACATGATAGATTCAATTGTTTTTGCTTCCTTATAATAACTCATCTGATATGCTGCATTGTCCTCACTTTAAAGCTAACTGATAAACTTTTCTCAAGACACTTGGAAATGAACATTTGAATCTTGGAAGGAGCACAAAATTTGCTATCAAATCCAACAGAAAACTTCTTTGTAATTTTATAAGGCATTATCTTCTCTCTATATTTGTATTGCATTTGCTCTGCTGGAATTCGTCATTTTTGCATCTTTGTCTTTATCCAAGCTTGTAATTCTTCCTTTAATTAAAATAGCTTGGTGGCATGGTGCGAAAAGGGATGTTGTGTACATAGAAATGAAATTACATTTTTAGTTGTATTTCACAGCTCATGTGACTGCAATTTAACTGAAGACAGCAATATAGTTCGTGTGATCCTGGCTTAGTGAATGGCCACATTATTTCTTTTCTTATTGAATTATCCACTTTTCAACATGCTGAAATTATTTCAGTCGTTCTGTTTCTTATTCCTTGTTGACCCCATGAAACAGTGATTCAAGCTGTTGCTTACTCTCTGTTACTTTGTTTTATTATCATCTTTCAGGTATGGAATACAAATGAACATGAGGATTTGCAAGTGCTTGTCATAATATCTCGTCCACCTGTCAAAGCGTACGTAATATCTCTTCCATCCTCTTACACTTATTAGTTATCAGCAATTTGCGGCAATTTGTCTCTCTTCTGTTTTGTTGTTAAAATGAAAATTTGACCATCTCCTACATGAATCTTTCTATGTGTTTGTTGGTTAGAAATTTGTGTTTATACTTTATCGCCACATCAAATAAGATTATAAGACACCCAGTCTCTCCTCTCTTGGCTCCTGAATCTGATAATTTTGAAAGTTATATTTAATGTTTGTCAATCTTGCAATTTTTTAAATATTCTGGTTCACCCTCACCTTCTAATACTTAATGCTCCCTTTAGCATTAACCTTTCATATTAGTGTCTTTGGTTGATACTACATGGAATCTTTCAAAATTATTTCCTTGTTTATGGAAGGAGAAACTATTTATTTTATTATTCCAAAGGAAACCATACATTCTCAAAATATAGACAGATGCATTAAGATGGAAGTTCACCTGATAAGCTTAAGCTCAACTGCCATTATAAACTCCAACTTAGCATCTCTTTGTAGGGAAAATACTGTTTTAATGTTGCTCCATCATATATCCTAGAAAAATGTTCAAGTTCTTTTGCTACAGATTCCAAGCATATTTCTTTCTTTTTTTCTTGTTATCATTTTATATGAGATGACACTTTCAAAACATCAGCTTATGATTTCAATAGTATGAATGCATGCCCATCTCGTGATTTTATCATGTATTTTGGAGGCCACGTGATAAGTTTTCTTGTAAATGAATGTGAACGCAGTTCCTCTATTTATTTCCAATATTCATTTTCACAATCACATACTGCATATTTTTTTCCATCAGTTTGTTATGTGATGGTTCTATGTATTAAATCCCATTTTGGGTAAACATGTCAGTGTAGAAATTCTTGCTTACAAGGGGAAACAGTCTATTTGTAGTTCAATGGAAAGATTGTATTACATCTATGGTCTAACATTTTTATGTCAATATAGTTTTTAAGACAGATCTTTGCTCTCTCTCAGAGTTTTAGTTTTTTTGTTTCCAGATTCATATATAACGACTGGTTCATGCCCCATATTGCAGCAAAATTGAAATTCCCCTACTATTGGGATGAACAGTGCCTTCAAGTTCAAGCATCTCCAAAAGATGAGCTGTAATCACAAGCCACAACTGGCATTTTGCTTACACGAGCATGGTAATTCTGTTGTGAACTGATAAATCCTTGATGTGAAAGTTTTCTTAACAAATAGGGGAATAGGAGATTTTCTTGTACAAAACATAAGGAGATTTTCTTGTACAAAACATAAGCTGAAATGTAAACTTGTATATTCTGAAAGTTCTACATGGATGCCTGATTGATTCGTAGCAAAATATTCAGCTCTTAAATTCTATTGCTTGCAATCCTAATTTATTTAGTACCAATTCACATTTTAACTTTGTTCTTTACATTATGAGAAATGGCAAATTCTTATCTAAAGGGAAGATGAGAATGGAAAAGAGCAATGAGAACGGAGCTAATAATTTCCACTTCAGTTCTAGTATTAGACTGTCTTTTACCTGATGAGTGGACCTTCGACTCTGAAGGATCATTGCTTGGACAATAGTTGAAATTTTGTTCCAGACAAAAGAAAATTCTGAAATTAGATCTTGTATTTTGAGTGTTTCTGGCATATTCTTTTGCTGAAACACTAATACATACAAACTGAAAGCCGCTGTTCCAAATAGGAATTACAGTATTGGATGATAATTGAAAAAACCGAACCAAACCGTACCGGATCTTTTTTTTTTTTTTATATAGCAATAATCAAGGTGTTTTTTTTACTATGCCTTCGAGTATAGTTTTACTTGATTTTACAAAATGTTCGAAAAAATTACAAAAAGAAAGTATTATTTTGCATGTTATTTTGTAAAATTTAAGCATTTTCTGTAAAATTGTAATTTTACAAAATAATATATAAAATTGCTCATGTTTTGAATTTTTAGAGAATTTTGTAAAACTAAATATTTTATAAAAAATATTATTTTACAAAATAATGTGTAATATGACTTTTTTTTTTTCTTTTTTGTAAGTTTTGAAAAAAAAATTTATAAAATGAAGTAATTTTTTATAAAAATTGTTATTTTATAAAATAATATTCGAGATGATCTCTCTTCTTGTAAAATCAAGCCTTTCTATATAAAAAAAAAAAAAAAAAAACGTGTTTTTATAGAATAATATGCAAGATTACTATTTTTTTTTTGTAAGTTTTTGAAATATTTTGTAAAACCTAGTAATTTTTTGTAAAAATTATCAGTTTACCAGTTTTTGAACATTTTGTAAAATCAAGTCTTTTTTGTATAAATAAACTAAACCTTAAGAATTTTCAAGTAATGGTAACACACACCAATAATCAAATAACTAAATAACAAAACTGAAATATATCAATTCAATTATTGAAATATGTCAACTTGATTAGAATTCGATTTCATTCCTATCATGTTTAGTTCAATTCGGTATCATGTTTAGTTCAATTCGGCCATTATAAACGGACATAAAAAGATTTCTGTACATCTAATCCAATGCTCACCTCTAGACCAAAATTTAAAGTTCAATATGAATAGACAATGTTTGCCGATCAACATGAGACAGGCAAATAAGATAAACAATCGACATACTATAGTGTGGTCAGACAATTTCCATGGTTCACAATCAATAGATTATAATTTGGTCAAACACATTTTCCATGATTCTGAGCGATACATGACATTTTCAGTATGTGAGAATTACACAACTCCAGTCAATCTTAGTTCACAAATGGATAACATCATCTCTTCTTTTTTGTCAATAAACTGCGGCGTTCAGCCTCTTTCTCAGCTACCAAAACATGAAATTCTGATCCAAGCATCTCATCTATACCAAGATTCAACGTGCTACTCAAATTAACTGTCTCCAATATCACTTCTAAAGTTAAACTGAAACCTAAAGTTGACAATACACGGACAGCATTTGCAATGCGGCAAATGTTCTGCCTTGTCTCCAGTAATATGTCTTCAGAAACTCTATTGGATTTGGTATTTTGTTCTTCGGTATTATTTGCTAGATCTTCTGCCACAGTATCTCTAGCATCAACATGTTCACCAATCCATATAAATCCACTACATCCAAGTATCAAGTCAACTTCATACTTTACAAGATGATGGAAATGCTGTTTTTGTCTTTTCACTAGATAAGAAGGGACTGTCAGCAATTGACCCTTCTCAAGCTGTAAAAAAGCAGTGTTATATCGAGCTCAATGACCCTTCTCAAGTTGTATGATTTCTATTTCAAGCAATATCTCAATTAAGTCATCTTACTCATCAGCTAACAAAGAAAAGGATAAAAAAGCAGGCAAAATTGACAAATCAACTCATTGGTTTCCCCCATAATATTTTAGACTCATGTTTCTTTTAGCTTGTATAGGATTATGTTGTTCTTCAGTTCTCAATTCTTCATAAGTACATACACAGTGTGTAAGCAGAGAAAAATACTATGTAACAGGAGGTTCACAAGCATATCAAACCTTTCCATACTTCTGACTTCTTGCTTGCAGTTGTAAACCGCCATCATTCTGAAAATTGCGAACTTCAGCCTGAAAAAGGAAAGAAATTATATGCAATATTAAACTATTCATTTGCTTTGTCTTTATGGTGCCACATCAGATTGTCATATAACAGTATCAAGACATAAGAGGAAAAACATGAGGTTCTCTACTTACACAAATAACATCATTCTCCTCGAAAACATTGCGCATGTTGAGTTCATCAACAGCAGTTCGCCGCCTCTAGCAATCAAATTTGAGAAGGCTGCATATTTAGTAAAGAAAGGAAGAAAGAAACAAACCCATTCTAGCTCTTCAATATGAACAGATATAGCAGATGCTTTATGCTTCATATGGTCATGTTCCATGTAGATCCAAATACTTTTATTATGAGAAAAGATAAATATACAAAAACACCATTGCCTAGTGCAATAGTCTCAAGAACAGCCACTTCATACAAAAAATTATGAATCATGGGACTATATACCTTCCTTTCTAGAATTCTACTTCTCCAAGTCCGTACTTCAAAGCTTTACCCTAACCATATCCCTTTGGGATTCAAACTCAAAAGAATTATGTTTAAGCTGATGAAATGGCTATGGGAACAGTAATAATAAGTAAAGTCATTCTAAACTTGTATCCTCTGAAATTTACGTGCAAGCATCAAATAAATTGAAATAAGTAGTGAAGCAGTTAAGAACTTCCACTATCCTTCAATCAAAAACCATACTATACTGTAGAAAAACATAGGCACAGGTAGATGCAGTACTTTTTTTTTCTTTGGCAATATGCCCTACTTTAGGTTGGGACATTTATATGAAGATTTCAGTACCCTTCCAACACTTCAAATTTATTGAAAGCTCTTTTACCTCCTTTTTAATCATCAAATTGCAACGTTATTATCAAGTAGATGGGTACTTGTAATTCTCTCTCATGTTTCTGATATGCCTCTCAGCCAATCACATAGCACAATGAACAACTGCACACGTCATAATTTGAAAGTAGAAACACTGCTAAATGAGATATTTTATACCTGAATACCATCAGGCAAGTTCATTGAAGAAAGCATTAAAACAGCATCTTGGTTGAAATTTATTTCCAATTTCCATCGCTTTTGGGCAACCTGGACAGAGATGAAGTGGTGGATAAAATTAAAGAAAAATACTTCAATGAAGCAAATCCATCATTCTTCTAAATGATAAAACGAAAACATTAAACACAGAAAACTTTTTGGCAAGAAAACAAAATGGAAGCATTTTCAATTCTAACTGTTGAATGATAATAGTAATTAACTCTCAAACAAGAAGATCATAAGCAAACATGATGAAGCATAATAGTAATTATGGCAATTGTGGTAAGATGTGATCTATGTTGCACAGAAACCCTCACTAAGTCGCGTTTCAGAAACTTTTCCTGATTGGAAACTTATGGAAACTTGTCCAAAACATTTCAGGCACGTTTCCGTAATTTGAAAAAGTTAGAAACTTGTTTCCAAGTTGAAAAAAAAAAGTCAAGCTCACATGTGACTGCCAAAACACTAAAACTAGATTTGGAAGTCCAAACATTTGATCCTACAAACAATATTAAAATGAAACATTTTACTTTATTTGTTGCTTTCCACCAATGATTGATTGTTATAATTTTCCTTTCTACACATAATTCAATCTGGAAATTACTCCAATTACTTCTAAATGATTCAAATTACCTCAAGGACACGGCCCACTATGATATCTCCAATCTCCGGCTTGTATCTACAATTAACAAAATTATTGAATTTATCATAGTTAGATGATATTAGATCAAATCCCTCAATTAATAGTTAATTAAATAAGTTATAACCAATAATCAAATTTATATCATGAATTAGAAAATGCAAGCACCTGGCGCGCAAAGAGCGTACATAAACAAGCATGTTAACGCGCTCCACTACTCCACATATCGTCGCCACCACTTCACCGTCGCGCTCTGCAGTTCCATGTCCCCTTCAATTTGGTCAAAAACAAGTTACTCATAAATCTAAGTGAAATATATAAACGAACCAAATGAGAGCTAGGGTTAGAGAAAGTACTTGAGAATGCTGTCTTCGAGGCTGATCGGAATGGCATCGGCGACGATGACGGAAGCATCGGAATTGACTTTAGCATACAAAGATTCGAGCTGTTGCAGAGCTCTCTGTAGTCTTATCTTTTGAGTTTGATTCAATGGTAGCTGTATTTCTCTCATCTCCTCCTTCGTTTACTCTGTATGTGCTCAATGGAGAAAACCCTTAAACCCTAGTTTTAACTAAACCCTTCCCTATTTCGGAGCGGGGAAGATTAAAATTTGATATGGGCCTTAAATTGGGCCTAATTTGTTTTCTTATAAATAAGTAAATAAGAGAAAATTACATCATGCTGTAAATCAGCTTATTAATACAGCGAATCAAATACAATATAAAACAATAAAGTAATGAGAGATAGTATAAAATATGTAGATAGAATAAAATATGTAGAGAGAAAAGAAAATCGAAAACTCTTATTATTAGATTAATTCTAGTTTTTCTTATATAGAGGAATAGTTAGGGTTTAGTATATATAATATTACTAAAATAGCTTTATACTATAATTTCTCTAAAATACATACTTAAGGATGTTTAAGTAATATCTACATATAATAATTATTTATAATACTCTCATTGGATATTATTTGCGTCATTAATATGCCTCGTTAAAAAAATTGCTAGAAAATCCAGTGAGAAAAAACATAGCTAAGGAAAAGAGTATAATTCATGCGCTATTCTATCATTGCACATATTGCCTCATTACAACTTTTGGTCAAAAAAATCCTATAGGACAAAAACTTGACTAAGGAAAAAAAATACAATCTTATACTGATTCGCTCCCCCAATGAAGACAACATTTTAAGCCGGCGCATATCAATCAATAAAACAAGTCGTTTATGAATAACTTGTATTCTTATATAATTAAATAAATTAATACAGTTCCTGAATAACTAGTATTATCTATAGTTATTGAATAACTAATTAAATAAATTAATAAAATATATATTCTTGAAAAATTGGTACCTTAAATTCCTGAAAAACTAAGTATTCTAAATTTATGGTACACTAGTATTCTAATTTGTTAAAGAATTGATTTCATATGTTCCTGAAAAACTAAATAAATTATCTATAAATTTTTGGAAGACTGATTTAATTATGATACCATTCTCTTTCGAATATAATTCAGACATATTTATAATCACTTCACAACTGAAATTGTGTGATGATAAAATTACAAAATATAATATGTTATAAAAGACATATATTATTTTTATGCCTCTAACATGCTCCTGCAGCAGCAGTATAGAGAGCGAAAATTTAAAAAATATTTTGAACTTATTGCTTGTCTTTTAGTGGTTGGAAATAACAATAAATTGCTAATGAGAAATCATTAAACAATGCCCACTAGTACAACAGTGATCCCTGAAGTGAATGTTGTATATAACAACATGAATAATTGATGTGGGTGAAACATTTTGTTAAAAATTACCAAAAGTCAAAATTCAAAAGTGAGGTACTTTTGGTAGATAATGAGAACTCTGGAAAGAAACAATCCGCATAGATGACACAACTTAGCTCAATCTGTAGACTCCTTGAATGAGTAATTTGTTCAAGTATTGAACTTGTAGTTCAATAATAAAACATTGAATGTTTGGTATGACATGTCATTATGCATATAATACATACTCTCCATTTACAACTTGTACATGGATATGAGTCTAATATTTCTCATATGCGAGTTTTTTTTGTTGTGTCATGTATGTACTAATAATATCACCTCAATGTGTGAAAATGAGTCCACATAGAAGACTTGAAATTTATTTTGACGAGGCACATTTTTTGACATTAGGAGAAGAGAAAAGCACCTGTTAGTGCTAAAAATATCGAGAAATTTCCTGGAATGAAAACTGTTTAAGCAGTTTTGATCTATGTACAAGTCAAAATGAACTAGAAATTCAGAAAATAATACAATTGTAACAAATTGCAATTTAACTGCCAAATACATTTATAGATGCTAAAATAGTAACAAAGTCTCATATTCCAGCTGCTAATACCCTAATAATGATTGTGGTTCCTATTGAAAATAGAAAATCAATCGAGCTCAATACACGTCAGAAGCGTGGATAGTAAATTGGAACTAAAGATAAAAATTCGCAGAAAACCAAAAAACCGCGTCATTAAGAAAATCTCCTGAAAAGAAACCTCTTGAAGAGAAAGATCTCAATCAAAGAGATATAGCCAATTATGAGACATAGACTTAGACAACGGAACAATTAGATCCTCCAGATATAACTCTTGGAGTTGATGATCAAATGAATAAAAATTACGAGATCTCAATTAATTTTGTGATACATGATAAAGATTTGATAGAAATTCATTTATCGTCGACGATGAATTTACCTCAATAGTAACTCTTGTTGTCTAAAGAGATAATCTGGATTCAGAACTTATGAATATAAATGAATGTCAGTATAGATATGACTGGCTATCATAGAAAGAGACAATTCAGGCCGAGCTAGACTCGCTATTTAAATGCATGATATTCGGACTTGTTATGCTGACTCCCTAAAATGTGAAACTAATTGGGTATAAATGGGTGTTTGTCCGAAAGCGTAATGAGAACAATGAAGTGGTAAGATATAAAGCGATACTAGTTGCCAGTGTTTTTCACATAAACCTGGTATTAACTAATGAGAAAACTCATTATCCTGTTATGAATATGATCAAGTTCCGTTACTTAATTAGCATGGCAGTTAAAGAAATGCTTGATATGTGCATTGTGAAAATGATATTTATATGAGAGTCCCTAAAGGATACATACTTTGTTGATATTCATAACAGTATATATGCCAACTATGTTTATGAATTTTTTTACTACACTGAGGATAGATGCAATCGACACTTTGATTTTTAATTTGAAATGATTTGAAAGGAAAATAACTGTCTCAATCGGCTGAAATATTTCACTTAAAAAATAAGGGACTTGCTGATATTCCAGAAGGTTAGGAATCTTCTCATTTTTGGGAAAAATTGACTGGTATTAAGCATTTCAATGCTAGATTCTCAAAAGCCACCAAGTTAAAGAATAAAGCATTAAGAGTCTTTCACTGATTTCTAACCTATTATATTTTGCTAAAAGAGACAGTAATAGTACTGTGAGTAAAAAGGAATTGTTTGCATCATGGTGTTCTTCAGGAATTAAAATTTAAAATACTAATTTTTTAAGAATTGTATTAATTTATTTAATTATTGCAGAAATTAAGAATATAAGTTCTTCAGAAATTATAGTTAATTAATTAAAATTAAATAGCATTACATAATAATATATTCAAAATAATAATAATAATAAAAAAATTATTTTTCTTTCATTGATTACGTTGGTAGAAAAATAAACAATAATTATGTTATACCTAGTTGCCTTGGTTTTGTGATAAGATGGCGGAAGCAAACCTGGTAGTTTTGTGAAACTTTGAATTGGTGATGACAGCAAATTTCAACGTTGTTGTTGTTGGTGTTTTTTTTTTTTTTTTTTTTTTTTTTTTTATATGCCTCCATACATGTTTCAAGAATGGTTGTTGCCAACTTATCTTCCTTGATTCATGGTTACTCTATATATCACCTGCTGGAAGTTTATTGGCTGCTGCGCATGCAATCCGACTTGATAGCACTGAACAAATTAAATTATCTCGTGCTGATAACGTGTTGTAAATCGACTTATTAACACAACAGATCAATGATAATAAAAACAATATAAAGTAATAAAATAATAAAGTAAAAAAGAGATAGAATAAAATATGTAGAGAGAAAATGAGCTCGAAAACTCTTATTATTAGATTAATTTTAACTTCACTTATATAGATGAATAGTTAGAATTTAGTGTATACAACATTACTGAAATAGCCGTATACTATAATCTCTCTAAAATACATACTTAAGAATGTTTAAGTAATATTCATATATATTATTTATAACACTCCACATTTTTTTTTTTAATACTCTCTCCGTTTCACAATAATTATCGTTTTAAAAGAATGCACTTAGATTAAAAAAGTAATAAATTATAAATAATTTCATACCAAATAGATTAATATATTCTTAATTTGTCTTTCACTAAAACTCTACTAATAACACTAAGTCAATTAATATTAAGGGTAAATTTGAAAAAAAATTAATTAATGTTACATTGAGTTTGTAAAAAGACAGTTAGAAAGGAGTATCAAATTTGTGATCACTCTTTTTTTTTTTTTTTTTTTTTTTATATATATACTTTTATACAGTAAACTTTTTCTTTTTTAACGTTCTCATCTTCTTTTATCTTTATGTCATCTATTCATCCCCTTTCTATTTCATTATTTTCCTTTTCTTTTCATACTTCTTTTCTTTCGATCTCTGTTTTTGTTTTGATTTTTCCTCCTTTGCTTTATTTTTCCCTTTTTTTTTACACTGATTCTTCATTCTCGGGCATGATCAGTTAATAGCAAACCACTGTATTTGTTATGTTATTTAAAAAAAAAAAATTTACTCAAATATGACATATTTTTTAAAATTTATCAAGATATATCACTTTTTTAACTTGCTGACCCACAATCTGCATTTGGGTATTTGGTCATTTTGATTTATGATTTTAAATTCACTTTCTTGTTTTTGAATTTAGTTTGTATTTTTTTTCCAGTAGCAGTTCTGTTAGCACAAGCATGGTCACAAGCCGCCGTGTGTAGCTGGAGCACCAACGCCCACTGGGTTTGTTATTTTTTGTTTGCTTGAGGGATTGTTCTTTCCACTGGGGTCTGAGGAGTGGGGAAAATGTTCAATTAAAGCGTTAATGTGCTGTATATTAGTAATTCCAGTCATTATAAGCCTTTTTCAGATTTGAGGTCATCATAATCTGGACCTTACCATAGACTTCATGTTCAAAGTTCCACAGCACAGGCTGTATTTATTTATCAGTTCATAGAAGACCAATTTACTCCAGTTCTAGATTGCGATTCCACAATTAAGGAGTAAGGAAGGAGAAAGTGGAAGTGGCAGAGTCGAACTGGAGTTTAGAGAGAAGAATTGGGTGGAATTTTTGGAGTTGATGGAGAGCATTTTAAATCTTTGTTGGTGTTAGCAGATGAGTAAGCTTTGTACTTTGAATTTTGTTAGCATGTAGTTGTTTACCAATGCCTACCACTTGTTTGATAGAATGTCTCAATCATACATATATTTCTCTTTTTAATTTAATGCAAGCTCAAGTTTTTAAAGCAATTACTCCTGCATATCTTTGACGTGAAAGTGAAGATGGTTATCACTTCCCACAGAATGTACTAGACTAAAGATATTTCAAGGTAAGTAGGGTAGTTGGTGTGTGCTTTCTTTCCTTTATTACCTCCTGAATCCTGAGGAACAGTATGGGCTGGAAGATGATTTGTGTGATAAGGACGAAGACAAATCCTGAAATATATATAAATTTTTTTTGTGCATGATCCAACACTCGATAATTTGCGTTCACTGAATTAGGATAATATTTTATAGAAATGTAAATTTTTCCGTCTTTGACTATCGCATGGTTGAAAATGAACAGACGAACACAGATTGCGTAGAGAAAATTGATTCTTGCTATGATTCATATAGAACGTTTTGGTTAGCCATGAAGCTATTCTAACAAATGAATTGTTCTAATGAATATATAAAATTTCATATTTTTATATGATAAAAAAAATATTTATTTTATTTACATAAATTCATATAAAAAAATATATCATCTTGGTTCATTATAATACGAAGCAGTCATGTTAAACACATATGGTAAAAATTACATTTAAAAATCACTTAGAATAATAATACATTTATAAACATTTATTAAACTAATTAAATTGAATTTATTTATTAATCGAACTTCAATTTATCAATCTAGCATTTAATTAACATTAAAATCTTCCTAAAATATATTAAATTAATTTAAAATCAAATAGAAAAATTTATACCAATATAACAAATAAATACAAAATATATATTAGTTATATACTAATTGTATATAAATATATGCAAAACATATATGAAAAATTACATGAAATAGATGTTAATTCTTAGGACTTAGCAAATGTATAATAAATATTAAACATATACGTAATGTATACCATATATATACAAAACAAATACTAAACATATACTATTTTCTAAGTCTGTTCTTTTTGCGAACAAACTAAAAAAATATATCAAATATATATCATTTGCTCAAAAAAATATACCAAACATATATGTAAAGTATACCATATATATACAAACAGATACCATTTTTTAGTTTGTTCTCTTTGTGAACAAACTGAAAAAATATACCAAACATATATCATTTGCTAAAAAAAATATACCAAACATATACTAAATATATATTAGTTATATACCAATTGTATATAAATATATACAAAACATACATGAAAAAAATACATGAAATAGATGTTATTTCAAAACATACATATACTTAAAAATACCAAACATATACCTAACATATAAAAAAAAATTAAGTAGTAAAAATAATTGATAGATTGGAAAGAAAATAAATGTAATAATACATGATTATTGTCTATACAATCACAAATTCTTAGCTTCAACATCTTATTGTATTATATATGCAGCTTGATAACATGACTAATTTAGTTAATCATCCTAAACATATAAAAATACATCAATGTGTGCATAAGGATTTAATCTCATAAAAGGAAATTAATCAATTAAAAAGCTCGAGTAGGAAGATACAGCTAGTCATTACAAGATAGATGGAGAGAGACGTGGATGAATAGCATAACAAAGAAATAAAAAATTATTTAAAAAAAAATAAATTACTATTTAGTCCCTGAAATTTGACCAAATTAACTAATTCGTCCATACTTTTTGAGAAACTAACTAATTAGTTCCTTAGTTTTAGTTCCGTCAGACTATTTAGTCATACCATTCAGTTTTTATACTTTTTTTCTGTTAAATTTTTTAAAAAAGGACTAAAATGCCCTTATATATATAATAAATATAATTTTAATTTTATTATTTAAAAAAAATAAAAAAATTCAAATGAATAAAAGTGAATAATATTTATATATTTATATAATAATTATAATTAATATCATTAAATTATAAAATTATTTATTATTATATAATTATATAATTATTATATATAATAAAAAATAAAAAAAT
>CATKHJ011157575.1:0-11213 GCA_949750685.1 Vernicia montana
AGTGTTTTCACTAAGGCTAACACTCAACCCAACAAGAGTTTTACAAAGGATCACTCCCCAACCTAACAAGTGTTTAATGGCTAACACTAAATCCTTTTTGAGCAATGAATGCTCTTACAACAAACACACAAGGTGTTTAAATAAAATTAAAAGCTTTGAGAATTAAATTGGCAAGAGTTTGGTTGTTGGATTGTTAATTGATGTCCTCAACTCTTTTTGATCGGGGTATTTATAGAGTTTACCCATCAAAAGAGCTGTTACAAAGAAATGATTAACCAAATCTACCTGCTACAGTAAAAAATCCAGCATTAAATGTTGGTCAGGCCATTTTCACGTTCGCAATAAAATATTGCGTTCGCTAACTGATTGTGGCGGTCGCTATCTTCATATGGCTCCAATGGTTAGTGCCACGTGGTATAACCCCGTTCGCTGCTAATGTTACCATTGCAATTTATTTCTGCCTTATAAATGTTGCGGTCGTAACCTCTTTGTAGTGGTCGTTATATGCATATAGTGCTCGAAGTCGTGTTCGCGAGTCTGACCGCGAACTCTACTGGATGTTTTGCACATTTCAAGCTCATAGCTGAGTAGCGGTCACTATGGGTTTATTGCGGGCGCGACATAGGTATTGCGGGCACTACTTCTTTGTTGCGGGCGCAATTTACAGGTCAGGCAGAGCACTTAGAGAAATTTCTAAGTTCTTCATTCCCAAGCACTATTAAGACATCTTAACTGAAAAAATACACTTAGATGAAATATTAGATCAATTCAACTTGATTGCTAAGATCAAAATAGAGATTGACTTAGTTGAAGAACACAACTTAGGTCAACAAAACATCTTCAGTCTCATAAAAGCATACGTCACTCATTCCACAACTTTAAAACCTCAAACTTCTAAGATGTGCAATCTCAAGTATTTCTAAAACAAATAACATTTATTAACAAGGATAAAGAAACAAAAATTTCCTACATAAAGATTATATTAATAAAAAAAAATATAAAACATAGTCATTAGCTAAAAATTTACCAATCATAACCAAATAAATAGCTTATAAAAGCACCTTTATATATTTCAACACTAATGAGGATCAATAGAAATTTTAACAAATCAAGCATATTAGGGGGTAAATAGTTTTTTTTTTCTTTTTCTTGTGAGTGCGTTTTACGCTCTATCTCACTTTTGCAAGTGCGTTTTGACGCTCCATCTTGTCTTAACGAATGCGTTTTACGCTCTATTTTGTTCTTTTTTTTTTTAAATAAATACCCCCATTTTAAAAAAAAAAAACTTTATTATTTCCAATATCATATCCCCACAAATTTTAGGTTTCTAAAGCCATCTAAATTGGTTATGAAAGGTAAATAATTGGTTAACTCATATGTTCAAGATTTCTAAATAAGCATAACCTAAATGTAAGACTTTTTGTATAATTATCCCTGCTATTCTTAATTTAAGAATTAACTAAAAACCACACTCTTGTCCATTCAAAATCTCAAGTAGCAAATAAAGTGACATATAATTATACTTCAATTGAAAAATGCCGAATTTTCAAGTTAAAGCCCTAAATGAAGATGTTCACTTTACTCACAACACAAAAACTATGAAAATTAAGCCAAAAATAAAATGCATATGGTAAACAAACATGAACTAAAACTAAAACAAGGTTACTCCCCTCACACTTAAACATCACATTGTCCCCAATGTGATTTCCAACAATGCAAAATAAAGAATAAATGAGACATGAAATAGTAATGAAGAAGGTAATAAAGGTTAAGAAAAACTTCCCTCAATGAGTTGGTGGTGATGGAATATCAATACTAGATTGATCAAAATATTTTGAGAGCTTGTACCTTTGATAAGACTGCTCCTTCTCCACACGACGAAGGCACAAATCCATATCATCCAATTGAGCGCTGTGAGGCCTCCCCCGAGCACCAGTCCGATCCGCTAAAAGGGAATCGAAATGCTCATTTGGGTTTGAACTCACGAATGAGCCCTCGAGCTCAGATTGATTGATTTTGAAAAGTGTTTTAGATTCGCCACCTTACTTTATTTTTATTTAGGAAAATATAAAGTAAAGCCCCATTAATGACTCCAATTAATATCCCAAAGAAAAAGATCACTAGCCTCAAAATCAAAGAGGATTCGGGGACTAGGTTTTTGATTCATTTTAATTAACTTGGCATCTAACTTAGTTGTGACTTAAAAAATATTTTCATGATGTATATACAATTTATTTATGATGCATGACAATCCATTCATAAATAAATAAATAAAACTTTAAAAGAAAATAAAACAAAAAGTTAAATTAAATTTACAATAAAAGAAACCAAATTAGGGGATACCTCATATAGCCCTTATAGGTTCTAGGGAAGTTACACATTCCCCAAACTAATCTTAATAAAATCAATATAATAAACTAAAAGAAATTAAAGTGAAGAAAGTGAAGGGGGGAGAAGTTAGTTAGTTTTAGTTGGATTCGATGTTTGGACCAAGCATGCCTGCGTATCCCTTTGAATGGGAATCAGAACCCACGCAGTTCTCCCTTCTTGTGAAGGGATTTGTTTAGTCAAACCACTTTATTATATTTTGATTGATTGATTGATTAAGTTGATTTTAATTGATTACCAAGTTTAATTAATTATTTCAGATTTTAATTAACTAACCTAAGTGAATCAATTAAGAGAGAAAATAATTAGGCAAAGAGCCCAAAGGAAAAGAAGAGAATAATCCTAAAGAGGAAAAAATAAATTAAATAAATAAAGAAAAGGAAAAGATGATTACCTTGCTTTTGAGCGGCTTTGGAGACTTGGCGATGAGCTTATCTTGGACGGTGGGGAACTTTTGACTAGGCGGGTCGGCTTGGAAAGTCGCAAGCCAATTTGCTTTGCAATGCAAAGAGCAGCAGTAAAGCAAAAATAAAATAAAAAATAAAAATAAAAGAAAATTTAAAACTAGGGAGCTTGTTCCTTGGTAGACCAAGCTTAAGGGATGGTTCGCTTGATGCAAAGGCTAATCAAGCAAGCCAGGAGGTTAGGAGGTTTAGAGGTGAGGAATAATGAATTGGGAGGCCTGAATATATAGTGGAAGGGGTTAGGGACGATTTGCACATTTTCCAATGTGAGATTCGTGCATCTTGGAGTCCCTGTCGCAGAGGGGCCCTGCGGTTCCATAGAGGCCTCCTGCGGCAGGGCCCCTCTGTGGCAGCTAATTGGTTGCCGCAAACTGCCTCTACGGTACCGCAGAGCACCTCTGCGGCAACCACAAGGCTCTTTTTTGTTTTCGACCCGTTTTCATCCAATCTTCTTCTGATTCGCCGCCGCACTTTCGCCAAAGGTTTTTTAGGTTCAACCATATGCCGGGGGTGCAAAATTAAGGGTTCACAATTGCCCCCTCATCAGAATTGTCTTGTCCAAAAGGCGATTCTAATGATAGTGAACCTGAGAAGGAGGAATGAAAAAAAAGAACCAAAGTAATATCCAAGCTAGTATTTGGACATGTTTGGGTAGGTAAAATGATGAAGGAAGATGGTAAAAGGAACCAAAGGGATGCCTAAATCAAGATTTGGACATGTTTGGGTGACAAAAATGATTGAATATGAGGAAGATGGTAACAGGAACCAAAGAGATGTCTAAATCAGGATTTAGACATGTTTGGGTGACAGAAGTGATTGAATCTGAGGAAAATAGTAAAATGAACCACGAGGATGTTTAGGTGTTTCTAAACATTTATGGGTGAAAGTTGATTGATAAATGATGGTGGGAAAATGAACCAGAGGGAAGTCTAGGTCAGAGGCTAGATATTTCTGGGTGAAAGATGGGACTAACTTGGATAAAGAGCGGGGAAATGAACCAGAGGAATGTCTAGGTTAGACATGTCTAGGTGAAAGATTTGTTTGACTGTAAATGAGGATGGAAGAGGGAACCAAATTGATGCCTAATTGAGAAATTAGACGTTTATGGGTGGAGGATGATAATGAAATGGAAAAAGAACCATAGGGATATCTAGGTGATTGTTGCTAGACATTTATGGGTGGATTGACTGGTAAAAGAAGCTTGATCCCGATATCTTTGGGAGATTTGGAAGTGATATTTCCGGTCTACTTAGAAAAAGGTCCTAAGGCTATCCTAGGATGGGTCTGATTTTAGATTGATTGGTTTGGGTGAAGGACCTTATGACTGCTTGGTTTAGAAATTCGGATTGATGATCTGTCTTGATTCATAGAATTTGGATTGATGATCCGTCTTGATTTATAAATTCAGATTGATGATTCGTCTTAATTCAAGAGCTCTGATTAGCAATCTGTTTAGTGTGAAATGCATCTGAATATGCAAAATTATGAATTGGATACCTTGAACCTGTGAAGGGTCAACTTGGTAGGAGTGTGCTGATCTTTGTAAATGAGGGTGCCCCCATTTTGGAAGGATGAGGAAAAGTGGCTCGGTTGTTTGGCCCTAGGAGGAAGTCAAGGCTAGGTCAGGTTTTTGGCTTTGGAGGAGGTTATGCTTGAAAGGCTAGGTCAGGTTTGGCCTAGAAGGTTATCTTGAAAAGCTAGGTCAGGTTTGTCCTAGAAGGTTATCTTGAAAAGCTAGGTTAGGTTTGGCCTAAGAGGTTATCTTGATGGCTAGGTCAGGTTTAGCTTGGGAGGAGATTAGGTAGGATGGCTCGGTTAGATTTGGCCTGAAAAGCTATCTTAGAAGGCTAGGTCAGTTTTAGCTTGAGATGAGATTAGGTAGGAAAGGCTCGGTTAGGTTTGGCCTGGAAAGCTATCTTGGAAGGTTAGGTCAGGTTTGGCCCCGGAGAAGACTAGGTAGGAAGGCTCGATTGGGTTTGGCCTTGGAGAAGATTAAGTAGGAAGGCTTGGTTAGGTTTGGCCTGAGAGAGGATTAGGTAGGAAGGCTTGATTAGGTTTGGCCTCGGGGAGCATTAGATAGGAAGGCTTGGTTGGGTTTGGCCTCGGAGAGGATTAGATAGGAAGGCTCGGTTAGGTTTGGCCTTGGAAAAGATGAAGATTGTGGGTTAGCTTTTGTGTGACTCATCTGTTAAGAGTCTGCCTTTAGACATGGCTTTTGGAGGTGATTTAACCAGCTGGTTTGCCCTTTGATTTTGCTTGTCCAAAGGAGTTGGACTTTAGGAATGATATGATTTACCAAGGAGGCTTGGTTTTAGAAGAATGGTATGTAATGGGATGGACTTTGACTAGTTCGGGCCCTTTTTTAACCAGCTTGAGGATGATAGGTCTTGGGAGTCATAGCTCGACTTTGGCTTTTCCAAGGAAAATGGGCTTCAAGGATCATGAGTCTTGAGAGACTTGGACCTTAGTGATTAGATTATTTACCAAGGAAGCTTGGATATGAAGGGATAATATGATTTGCCAAAGAGGTTTGCACTTAGAAGGATAGTATGATTTGCTAAGGAGGCTTGAGCTTGGAATGACAACATGATTTGCCGAGGAGCTTGAGATGATGGGCTCTAGGAGGCATATTTGATTGGGGTTTTGGCTAAGGAGCTTTGGCCTTGCAAGAGTTTAATATCAATAGCCCTTTATCAATCGGCCTTAATGGGATGGGTAGGAAAGGTGAGGTGCCACCTTATGAGTTAGTATCATGACCCAACTTTGATCCATGACAATCCTAAGGCATAGGTAGGCGTAAGGCCACCGAAGACCCGTAGAACCCAATACCATCTATAACAATCAAACATATAATAATTCTTAGATCAGAACCTGATACTCATCACTATATCCAATCAATATCATTCATACATGTACGCATGCCATTAATCACAATATGATTTACAATATAATTCACATTATCTCAAGTATGATAATGTATCCAATATTACATTCTCAAATGAATATACATAATTGAACAATCTAAACATCTAAATACCAAAATGACCATGGAACTCTAGACTTGACTCTTGGAGATATATAATCATTATGATACATCATAATAAACAAAATAACCATAGACAATGTAATTCCCAAGCGAGGAATTGGTGCTTGAGTTTTACCTTGCCTTTACCTCTATAGCACCTGAAAAAAAAATAAACCACTAAAGGGTGAGATAAAAATCTCAGTGAATACACAATATCAATATGTTATGCCGGCTAGGTTTATTTGAAAGATATAGAATCAATATAACAATAACACCATAGCCAATATGAACAAGTAAGCAATCGAACTATCACAATGGGGTTCATATATGATATCAATAATTTGGGATTCAAATAAGCGATTGAATACAATTTTACTTTCTTTATTTCATTTTAGCAGAAATCAGAAACTTGAGAACGGTATGTTCTCTTTTCACATTTAGATCGAGTGTCGGCTATTACTTCACACACTCACAATAATTCAAGCGGAAAACTGATCAGGTTTCCCGGCTAGGACCCCCTTCCTAGCTAGGGCGGATATACTATCCCTATCTGTCGGGCCTTCTATACCATGTGCACATGACTGATGTATACCCCACATCAGATGGGGATTTCAGCTTTACATTTTTATAACATTTCAGAAAAGATAGCATTAAGGATACAATAAACTATCATACTCTTCAAAGAGTTAAGATTTCAATATGCTATCCTTATATCAATGAGCAATAGACCAAAGGTCTCGATTAAGCATTTCAACATTTTAGATTCAAGAATAGATATTATTTAACAATAGACCGAAGGTCTTAATTATGTATTTCAATATATCAAATATTAATAGATATTAATAACAATAGGCCAAAGGCCTCAATTAAATAATTCAATAGATTCAATGAATGAATGGTTATCAATGATTTGACGCCCATAACATATTAACTATTATGTACTCACCTTAACTTCCTTTGCTCCAATTAGCACAAACAGAAATGATGATCACCCAATTCTTCTTGTTCCTTGTCTTTGGGTTCTACATGAACCATTTCAATTAATCACAATTATATCATCATTTCCTATCTCATTTAGAACCAAGATAGATTCTAATTCTTATACTTCTAGTTCTATACTTAGAACACAATTGCACATTAAACACCTTTCAATCAATACAATCAACGATTCAAGAATTGATACACATACTTTCTAATGGGTCTAAAAGACCTTGGACCAATGTCCAAATCTTACTCAATTATAACTCATATTGATCATATATACACATAGCAATTGGTATGCTTCATATAGATTCAAAAACATAAAGAGGCATGTCACACGGTCTAAGCCACGGGCGTTGGTCAACCCATGTGACAAATGCAAATTTACACATAATCAAATTAACTTGTCCCACACCCTAACCCACGGGTGTGGGTCAAGCTATGGGCTCAAAGAAAAACACACAAAACCAAAATGCCTTATCCCACGCCCAAGCCCACGGGCGTGGGTCAACACGTGGCAACGGTTCTGGCATGATTTTTCAAGCCAACTTCCCATTTAGCTAGAGATGATTATACCCCCATCATACTCAAGCTAAATCATTTACAAAACATGTAACTTACACAAAGTTAAACTCATTTTAACAACCAAAACTTAGAATAACAATCAATCTTTAAAACCTATTTTTGATTCAACTTATCATTACTAAATTGGGAGATCTAGAAACCCATTTAGTAAATCATTTTCATATATTCAATACTCCTCAAATCAAGTTTACAAATCATCCTCAAGATGCATTTAATCAAAGAAAACTCTTGTTTCTTAAAACCCATTTCTTCATCATCAAAGGAAGAAGAAGAATTTCAAATCAACATAATTAACCACCATACAAATGAAAAGAAACTCAAAATCTTGGAATATTACATTAAGATCTTTCTTTTTGGTGGTGAATTCCTCTTGATCAATCGCAAAAAGAAGAAGAGAAAAAGAGAAATTTGAGAGAAAGAGTTTGAGAGAAAAGATGTGTTCTTGGTTTAGAGAAATTAAGAAGATGAAGAAATGATTTTTGTTTTGGTCTTCAAATCCAATAAATGATGGCCAAATTCCTTTAAGTCCTCCAATTCAAAGTCAATTAAAAAGAAGATGACACAATTTAACTAGGTTCAATGAACCTTGAAAAACATAATAAACCAATTTTCTTACAATTCCATTTCTAGCACAACATTTTACCATATTGGTCCATATAATTTATACTATTCACAATTCATGGCAAAGGTCAATCATCTTTTGATCACTTAATACATATTAATCACATATACTTATTCATATACTTGTTGAATTTAAATATGAATTTAACACTCCATTCCACATGCAATCACATTTAATTCACAATTCAAATCATCAAGAATTCAATTGAGTCTATACTTGTACAACCTAGATTGTCTAAGGTTTAGGGTATTACAGTTAGACTTAGTAGGTTTTGACCTTTTGAAAAAGTGTTGGGGAGGTTGTATGATTTTGCTATTGTAGCAAGATATATGGAGAAGACAAGCACAACCTTCTTATTGTCTAAGATTGAAGAGACTCTTAGAGTGATGGGACTCTTGGGGAGACACTGGATTGATTTTGGACAATGACTCAAAAGACATGCCCCTTGATTGATGATAGGAACCATTTAGCTTTTTGAGCTAAAAGACGTGACAGGCGACTTGAAGAATATACCCTTAGTGAATGATAAGGGCGACGTGATGAATGACATGAAGGATATGCCCCTACTGAATGATAAGGGCAACGTGACGGATTGACAAAAGATAACATGGAAGACACGACCATGACAGATTAACAGAAGACAATTTAGAAGGTGAGCCCCTAATGAGGGATTAGCCGGAGGATGATGACTTAAGAAGATATGCCCTTAATGTGAGATAAAGACATAAGAGACAAAATGATTTGACTAAGATGACTTTTATATATATAGATAGCTCTAACTTCTACTCGAGCCGCCCTTTCGGGTTTTCAACTCGACGAGCTTGCTCTAATTTCTGCCTAAGCCGCCTTTTTGGGTTTTCAACTTGGCGAGCTAATCAATGAATTTTGGCATTTAAAAAATTATTCCACCATGATTTGTATTAATTCTTTCCTTCATCTTGGGGCTTTGACCTTTGTCTAGACCATTCCATTGAATTTCTTGGTCGAGAGAGAAACTTTGTAGGGATATCAGGTCCTTTTTGAGGTTGTTGCCCCTTGTTGAGGTTCAATGTTTGATTACCTAATAGTGCAATGGGTAACTTCAT
Source organism: Vernicia montana (assembly GCA_949750685.1). Classification (NCBI taxonomy): domain Eukaryota; kingdom Viridiplantae; phylum Streptophyta; class Magnoliopsida; order Malpighiales; family Euphorbiaceae; genus Vernicia; species Vernicia montana. The sequence continues at coordinate 9,151 of CATKHJ011157575.1, forward strand.
TGGGTTGCTTTTAGCTTCGCCTGCTCTAACTGAAAAGATCACCACTTGGTGTCCTTTATTATTTCGACTATCCTTTGGTTGGGAGCTGGTGAAGCGGTTGCTGATACGGGCACAAGAATACCTCAAGTTTTGATTTTTCCATTTATGGTGGTGAAATGCAAATGCTTGCCAAAATCCATTGATTTATTTATTTTATTCTTTTTTTTAAGACACAAATACTTTAGACTAAACAAGAAAGATGGGAAAAGAGAAATGCATGAAAAACATAAATATTTTATTACAAAATGAGAAGATGGTATAAAATAGAAAAAAAATACAAAAAAGATAGACTCAGACTTGAACTCAAATTTGGACTCTGAACATGGACTCAGACTCGGATTAGGACTTGGACACAAAACATGGACTCAAACTCGGACCTGAAGTTGAACTGAATCTCAAACAAGTCAGATCAGTTGAGCTTGAACTCCTCCATAACATGCTACTTAGGCATGGATGAGGTGGGATGAGGTGGTGGTCCTTTTTGGTAGGAAGAGGTGATGGTCCTTTCTGGTAGGAGTTGGAAAAAAGTATGGTCCTTTCCGAAAAAAGTGATGGTCCTTTGTGGTAAGATGGTTGGATAGAGTGATGGTCCTTTTTGGTAGGATGGTTGAATTGGCCATTGGTACCTTGAAACAAAACCAAAAGAAGCCTAGTGAGTGGCAAGTGAGGATATGAAAAGATGATGAGGGTAAAGGTATACAAACTCTGAGGGAAAAGGATTCCCCATGATGTTATAAGCTAACTGTTTTTGGGCTTTAAAGGGTAATGGTGGGCCAATGATGTTTGGGCTTAAGGGTAATGGTGGGCCAAGGATGTTGGGCTTAAGGGTAATGGTAAGCCAAGAATATTGGTCTTAAGGGTAATAGTAGGCTAAGGATGTTGGGCTTGGATGGTAATGGTGGGCCAAGGATGTTTGGCTTAAGGGCAATGATGGGCCAATGATGTTAGGCTTAAGGGTAGCGTGTTGGGCTGAAGGTATTGGGTAAGGTGATCTTAGATAAGGGGTAGGCTCAAAGTGATGAAGGTCAAGGGTGAGGATTAAGGGCACCTTAGTTTTAGGTTGAATAAGGGGCAATGGTGTTTAAGGTTTGTGGGGCAGAGGTGATTAGGATAGAGATGAGAGTGTTCAACCCTCCTTAAGTTCAAGGTATGACCTAGGCTTGAGATGAATGCATGCTTTGTTATACATTATGAAGGCATGATATAAATGGAAAAAATATTTCATGAAGATGTAATTGTGCAAGGCTTTGATTATAGTACATACAACCTAAGGTCAGATTCTAGGTTCATTACATGAAAGGGTAAGGGTGGTTTGAATTGGGTACCCATCACACTAGAGCAGTGATATACCTAACCACATGTGAGTCAAGGAGCCTCGCGTGGGTCCAACAGTATGTGCTTACTCGTTACACCTTTGAAAGGATCAAAGGATTCGTCACAGGGTGGATGATTTCACTATGGCAAACAGACCTAAGGAAGGTTGCCTACTCGATATTACTCACTATCCATTGTTTTCCTATAACTAGGTTTGGAGGCAAAGAGCCTATGCAAGTGATGCATGAAAGTCACAACTATATTAAAAGCCAAACCTTTTAACCAATTAGTAGTCCTCTTATGTTCTTTTTATTAAAAAGAAGGTGGTCCCCAGTGGAGTCGTAAACTGTGAGGCCTCGCCCGAGCACCGGTTTGATCCGCTAAAAGGGAATTGAAAGGCTCATTTGGGTCTGAACTCCCGACGGAGCCCTATAGCTCAGATTGATTGATTTTGAAAAGTGTTTTAGAGTCGCCACCTTACTTTATTTTTATTTGGAAAAATATAAGGTAAAAACCCATTAATAACTCTAATTAAAATCCCAAAGAAAAAGATCACTAGCCTCAAAATCAAAGAGGATTCGGGGACTAGGTTTTCGATTCATTTTAATTAGCTTGGCATCTAACTTAGTTGTGACTTAAAAAATAATTTCATGATGTATGTACAATTTATTTATGATGCATGACAATCCATTCATAAATAAATAAATAAA
>CATKHJ011157715.1:0-14817 GCA_949750685.1 Vernicia montana
AGTCAAATTGGGTTTTTCCTTAATTTTTCCATTTAAAATAAATTAGGGTGGCGACTCCCGAATCCTTTTCAAAATCAAATCAATTTTTCGAGGCGATAGTCGCTTCCAATCGTGAGCACCGAAACCCGTTCCTTAACCTCCTTTAAAAATCGCTCTCGCCTTTCCTTAAGGCATTCATTTTCCCCCACGAGCGAGGGGAGGGGCGTTCGGGCGAGGCCTCACAAACTTGATTTTGCTTGTCCAAAGGAGTTGGACTTTAGGGATGATATGATTTGCTTGGGATGGACTTTGACTAGTTTGGGCCCTTTTAAATCAGCTTGAGGTGGATAGACCTTAAGGAGTCATGGTTTGACTTTAGCTTTGCCAAGGAAATTGGGGTTCATGGATCATGAGTCCTGAGAGACTTGGGATTTTTGGTAGGTTTGGCCCTTACAAGATGAGATTTTACTAAGGAGACTTGGGTTTTTGGTGGGCTTGGCCCTTTTGATCAGTGTTTAGGGAGATTGTATGATTTTATTTTTGTAGCATGATTTATGGAGAGGATAAGCACGGCTTATCTTATTGTCTGAGATCGAATAGACTCTTAGAGTGAAAAGACTCTTAGAAAGGCACTGAATTGATTTGGATGACGATTCAGAAAATGTGCTCTTGGATGGATGGTAAGAATTGTTTAGCTTTTTGTGACAAGCATTTTGAAGGATATGCCCTTAATGAATGATAAAGGCTACTTAGCTGCTTGAGCTAAGAGACGTGACGGATGATAAAAATGATATGCCCCTATTGAATGATAAGGGCAACGTGACAAATGACATGAAGGATATGCTCTTGAAGGATTCGATAAAAGATAATTCAGAAAGCGTGCCCCTAATGAGGGATTAGTCGGAAGATGATGATTTAGGAAGATATGCCTTTAAATATGGGACAAGGGCATAAGGAATTAATAGAATGATTGGATTAGGATGATTTTTCGCTTCTTTTTAGCTCTAACTTTTGCCCGAGCTGCCCTTTCGAGTTTTCAACTTAGCGAGCTTTCTCTAATTTTTGCCTAAGTCGCCCTTTTGGGTTTTCAAATTAGCGAGCTAATCAATGAATTTTAGCATTTAAAGATTATTCCACCATGATTTGGGTTACTGTTGTCCTTCATCTTGGGGCTTTGACCTTTGTTTAGACTATTTCATTGAATCTTGGTCCAGAGAGAAACCTTGCGGGGATATCGAATCCTTTTTGAGATTATTGCCTCTTGTTGAGGTGTTTGTTTTTTATTACCCAAAAGTGCAATGGGTAACTTTATTGGATTGCTTTTAGCTTTGACTGTTTCAACTGAAAATATCACCACTTAGTGTTCTTTTTTTTTTTATTTTTTATTTTGATCATCCTTTGGTCGGGATCTGATGAAGCGATTGTTGATGCAAGCACAAGAATACCTCAAATCTTGATTGTCCCAAATCATGGTGGATTTCATGGTGAAATGCAAATGCTTGCCAAAATTCATTGATTTTGTTTTATTTTATTTTATTAATTTTTTGATGATGAAATTATTAATAAGAAGGATGAGAATAGAGAAGTGCATGAATAATATTGATGTTTTATTACAAAAGGAGAATATAGTACAAAGACTCAGACTCATAAATAACAGACTCAGACTCGAATTTGGATTTTGAACATGGACTATGAATATGGATTTAGACTCGATTTGGACTTGGACTCAGACTTGGACTTGGACTCAATCTCAGACAAGTCAAATCAGCTAAGTTTGAACTTCTCCATAACATACTACTTAATTACTTAGGTTGAGGTGAGGTGAGGTGAGGTCTGTTTTCCACTTTGGTAAAGATGTATGGAATTATGGATTTAGGTTGAAAAGGAAGATGAGATCGAGGCATGTCAGTCCTAGCCTCAAAGGTCATGGGGTTCAGATTCTTCATCATTATTCAGATCAGTGGTGAAGAATTCAGGTTGAAATGATCCTCTTCGGATGTAATCTGCAATCCTTGATGCAGTTGCCACCAAAGATTTAAAAGTGGGTAGGTATTGGGTTAGCATATGGGCTTGGTAAGCTGGGAGTAGGTTCTTGACAAGGATGTCCATCTGTTCTTGTTAGGTTGGTCTATTTTCCATTTGAGCAGCTTTAGCCCTCCACCTTGTAAGGAACGTGGAGAAGGACTCATTCGGAAGTTGTTTGGTGGTTTCCAAGTCATGCCTAGTGACATCCACTTCACTGTTGTAATGTTATTGCTTGATAAAGGCTTGACAAATATCATCCCATATCTTTTTATGGCTCTTATCTAGTGAAAGAAACCATCTCATGGCAGCACCGGTTAATGATTGTTGGAACAGTTGAGCAAGGAGATCATTGTTAAGTCCCAAAGATTGCATTGCCCCCACATATATTATCAAATGAGTCTTGGGGCAAGTGGTTCCATCAAATCTCTCAAGTTCAGGCATTTTGAATTCGAGTGGAAGTTTAGCATCAGGGAATAAGGCTAATTTGTCCACATCAATCAGGTCATTGCTGTGCTTTAAGGATTTGATGGCTTTCTCCATGAATGTTCTCAGGTCAGAGTGAGAGAAAGCTTCCCTTTTTTGAAAATGATTCGCAGGAGATGAAGCAGTAGGTTGGGTAATGATGTCTGGAACCTCACTGGTTTGAGGGGTACTAGTAACAGCTTTTCTCTTGTCTGTAAGGTCAATGGTTATTTTGGATGATGACGTAGTGTTATTATAGGTTTGGGCTGAAACAGGATTAGCTTGGTTTAGATTTAGGGTGGTCTGGTCCAAAGCTGTGTTTGGATTAGTTGGGATGAGGCTAGCTTGATTAACCATGGTTCGCACCTCTTTGATGATGGATTGCCTCTGTTCCTCAAATTGGGCTTGTTGAGCATTAAAAATTGCTTGAAAATTCTCCTCTTGCTTTTGAAGCAGATTGGTCATGAGTGTGGTCAGGGTAGCCATGTCAGTTGAGTTAGTCATTGGTACCTTTAAGTAAAATCAAAAGAAACCCAGTAAGTGATTGGTGAAGAAATGATGTGAGTTGGGGTATACAGACTCTGGGGGAAAAAGATCCCTTATGGTGTTGTGGGCTAACTTTTTTTTTTTTGGGCTTTGAGTATGATGGGCCAAAGGTATTGGGCTTTGGGGATTTGCCAAGGTTTTGGGCTTAGGATTGCATGTTGTGCCAAAGGTATTAGGCTTAAGGTGAGAGTGTTTGATCCTTCTTCGGTTCAAGGCTCCACTTAAAATGAATGCATGTTATGCAATATGGATGCATGATGAAGATGCAAATGTGTAAGGATTTTGCTTTATGGAACATACAACCTAAGGTTAGGTTCTAGGTTCATTACATGAAAAGGTAAGGGTGGCTTGAATTGGGTACCCGTTACACTAGAGCAGCGATATACCTAATCACATGTGAGGCAAGGAGCCTTGCGTGGGTCCAGCAGTACGTGCATACTCGTTACACCTCTAAAAAGGATTTAGAGGATACGTCGTGGGCTAGATGATTTCACTGTCGGCAAGCAGATCTAAGAAAGGTTGCCCACTTAATGTTACTTTCTATCTATTGTTTTCCTAGGAAACTAGGGTTTTGGACAAGGAGTCCACATGTAGTGATGCATGAAAAGTTATTTTGAACAAAAGTCAAACTTTGTATTTTATCAAAAGTAATTCGATTTTATCTTTTATTTAAAAAAGATTTAATTGTCCCTAGTGGAATCGCCAACTATGAGGTCTCGCCCGAGCACCAATCCGATCCGCTAAGGCAATCGAAATGCTCTTCAGGAGAAACTCCAAGATTGGAACCCGCTATGAGTTTGGGAAATCGGATTTTGTATTTTGACATTGTAAAGGGAGTCATCACTTCAATTTTATTTATTTTAATTAGGAAAATTAAAGGAAAACCCTATTTAAATTGACTCCAAAATATTTATCTTATCCCACTAAAAAAGCACTGATCCGCGAGTGACCAAATAGGGCACTGGGATCAGGTTTTGGTAATAAACAATAAATTTCTTTAGTTTGGCTAGAAGTACAAAATAACTTTATTAAAAGGTAATTTTTCTGCATGCATGAACATGGATAAAGATGATGAATGAAATAGTTATTAATGATGCAAATATTATATGAATGACAGTTATGAAAGAAATAGGTAGAAAACAAAATAAGATAAAAGGATCTTTCCTCTAGCCCTTATTAGGTATTAGGAAAAGTACATATTTCTCAATTAATTTAATAAAGAAAATTCATAAAGGATAACAAAGCAATAAAAGAAAGATAAAATAGAAAGGGGGAAATATAATTTAAAATATTTTGGAGTTGATGCCTTAAAGATTGACATACATGCGTATCCCTTTGAATGTGAATCAAACCCCACGCAGTTCTTCCTTCTTGCGAAGGCGGAGTTTTGACAAAAGTTAATTTGGTTTATTAATTTAATTCAGATTTTAAATTAATAAGTTTTAAACCTTTTCAGTTTTAGACCTAAATAAGATATAGCAAAATCATGAATTCTAATTCTGAATTTAGAATTTTAAAAGGAAAGAGAAGAAGGGAATTATACCTTTGCTTTTCTCGGCTTTCTTATAAATAGGGCGAGCTTAACTCTGGATATAAGCTCCACTTCATATTAGGAACTCAAAGCAAATAATAACAACTTTAAATTAAAATAATTTTGGTGGATGATGAATTTGGATATAGAAAAGTGATTTTTGTGTATCAAAATCAACAGAGTTTTCAAGTATTTTTCGGATTCTGAGTAAGTTCTATGTCTCAGTTCTCAGTATTGCCTTTGAGCATAATGCCTTTATATGAAGAACGTTAAGTCATAGTTACTTGATACTCGTATTGTACTGATATGATTCTGCTGAACATGATATGTTATTGTTATTGACCCAATCAATTGATATTATTGAAACGATTGTGTATTGAAATTGAACCATATGATTATTGATATCAAATCTATTGCTTATTGATATTGAATCCAATTGTTTGTTATTATTGAATCAATTGGATATGATTATTGAAATGTTAACCATGAACTGTTATTGTAAACAGACCTTGAATCACCAAACCTCACACTTTATGGTAGTATAATCTTTACTCACTGCGTTATCTCATTAGTGATTCCATTTTTTAGGTGAGCTAAGGTTTATCGGTTAAGTTTCCAAGTCATTCTACTTCACCTTTGGAAACTCAAGTGATCAATGTAATAGCTCAATTCTTGTCATTCATTTTATATAGATAATGATTCAAACATTAGATGCTTCATGGTAAATGAATGGTATATGTATTAGTGATATTCGTTTTGGGCCTTCTAAACATTAAGCTATTGAAGATGACATTGTAATTGAATATTGAATGTTATTAATGGATATGGTATAGTATGGTCGTTGGTTCTGATCTTAGGATATTGTATGAGATTGTATATGATTGATTGATTGATGAGGTTTCTTTGGGTTTTCGGTGGCCTTAAACTTACCCATGCCCTAGGATCGTCGCGGCTCAAAAGTTAGGTTGTGACAAAGTTGGTATCAGAGCGAAACTTAAGTTTAAAATATATCTAATACCAAGGTTGGTATCAGAGTGTAAGCTAAAGTCTAGAATAGACTCTAATAGGTTACATGAGTTGTATAGCATAAGTAATACCATAACGCATAGGAAATTCCTTATTGTCAATTGAAGTTATCGTTATATGTGCAATTCCACGTTATCCATATATATTAAGAAATCTTATATGAATTATATGTTATCGTGTAAATGCCACTAAGAAGAGGACATCCTCCTCTTCCTAGGGGACCACTTTGCCCCGGAAGGAGAGCGGCATCCGATGCTGCATCTATTCATAATGAACCGCCTAGAAATAGGCGAAGGGTTGAACAAGATGAAGATGAATATATGCCACCTCCTAAAGAGGATCCCATTGAACTCTTGAGGCAAGAGATAAGGGAATCGAGAGAGGAGAATCAAGCGTTGAGGCAAGCTCAACAAGCTCCTCGACCTCCTCCTATAGTACCACCGACACCTAGAGAGACTAGAGTTCCTCCGCCACCATAGGCTCCTATGTATGATAGGAGAGAGAGAGAAGAATAATTGATGAAGGTGGAGTTTCTATACAAGACTTCAAGATTGTTAAGCCTCTGGAATTCAAGGGTGAGGAAGGTGAGGAACCTCAAGATTTCCTTAATAAGATGGACAAATTGGTCCGGCGACTACCTTGTTTTGATGCAATGGTAATCGAGTTGGTGGTCTCCAACTTGAAATGGACGCATGGGATTGGTATGATAGGAATGTAGAGGAGAGATTATATGGTGATAATCCTCCTACGTGGGGAATGTTCAAGCAGGAGTTTATGGACCAATTCCTAACTGAAGGGGAAAGGCAAAATAGAGCTTTACAGTTTGAGCAGTTGAGACAGAAACTGGGGATGTCTGTCTCGGAATATGCTAGGGAGTTCAATCGTCTTAGCAAATTTTCTCCCTATATAGTGCCTACTGAGGCTAGCTGAGTGGAAAGATTCATGATGGGGTTGATAGCTCCTCTATACAATGTATTTCTCTCTGTGGATTTCCCATCATTGGCCAAGTTGATTGATAAGGCCAAGTTGATGGAGGTAAGGCATAAGACTGAGAGAGCTGCTAGAGCAGAAAGAGATCAGAAGCACAAGATCAAGAACAAAGGACAAGACAGTCAAGGTAGAGTAAAGGGAAACAGTAAACAGGTGCAAGCTACGGAGATTCAAGCTCCTTCATCAGTGTAGAGTCAATCAAGAGGTGGAGGCCAAGGGAGAGGCCAAACCTGTAGCATTTCTGTGGGTTCTACACTGGGAAATTACAGTACCCCGAGGTCTATACAGGATTCATAATTCCCATTTTTCTTACCTATGGGAGGCATCACATGGGTACTTGTAGGCTTACCACTAGGGCATGTATGGGTTGTGGTCAGATGGGCCACTATGTTAGAGATTGTCCTCTCAGAAAGGGGTAACACAATTCACCTACAGCCTCATAGCCTACAGTTCAGATGGCTATATCTGAAGCACGGAGTTCATATGGCCGTGGAAGGGAAGCAGGCCAATCATCCGGTGCTAAACTCACTGTTGAAGAGAAGGGAAAAGGAAAAGTATTTGCAATGAATCAGTAGGAGGCCAGAGCAGCTAACACTACTGTCACAGGTACTATTCCTATCTAAGGTATTCATGCACGGGTTTTATTTGATTCGAGTGCTTCGCATTCATGTGTGTCACCGAGTTTTGCAAGGAAATTGGGGAAGGGTAGAGAGAAAATGAAAGTTCCTTTAGAAGTGTCTACACCTCTAGGGGAAGTCATAGATGTGCATTATGAATACACTGCATGTATGGTAGATATCGATGGGAAACAGCTCCCGAGTAATTTGGTTGAGTTGGAAGTGTTAGAATTTGATGCAATACTTGTCATGGATTGGCTGTCTCAACACTATGCGCATATTGATTGCCGAGAGAAAATAATAGAATTCAAGAAGGAAGGAGAAGATGTATTTGTGTATCAAGGGGATAGAACCGACATTCCTTCTAACCTTATATCTGCAATTGGGGCTAGAAGATTATTGAGGAAATGATGCAAGGGTTACTTGGCACATGTAATGGATATACGAAACGCTCTTACCGAGGTTCATCAAATACTGATAGTTAGTGAGTTTCCGGATGTGTTTCCTGATGAGCTACCGGAATTACCACCGGAGAGGGAAATAGAGTTCAACATTGAGCTTCTTCCAGGCACACAACCAGTGTCTATTCCTCCTTATCGAATGGCACCCACATAATTGAAGGAATTGAAAGCACAGTTGCAAGATCTGTTAGACAAAGGGTTCATCAGACTGAGTAGTTCACCATAGGGTGCACCAATTCTGTTTGTGAAAAAGAAAGATGGTTCAATAAGGCTTTGCATCGATTATAGGCAATTGAACAAGCTAACGGTCAACAACAAGTATCATTTGCCAAGGATTGATGACTAGTTTGATCAATTACAAGGGGTAAGTTTCTTTTCTAAGATTGACCTCAGATCGGGCTATCATCAGCTCAAGATCAATAATGAGAACATTTACAAAACTGGCTTTAGAACAAGGTATGGCCATTACGAGTTTACGGTGTTGCCTTTCGGCTTAACCAATGCTCCTGCGGCCTTTATAGATCTAATGAACAGAGTGTTCAAGCCTTTCTTAGATAAATTTGTGATAGTCTTCATCGATGACATCCTCATTTATTCTAAGAACAAAGAAGAGCATAAAGAGCATTTGAAGATTGCTTTGCAGACATTGAGGGAGCATAAATTGTATGCCAAATTGTCAAAGTGTGAGTTTTGGCTTGATTGTGTTTGCTTCCTAGGACATGTGGTTAGCAAAGAGGGCATTAAAGTTGATCCAAAGAAGATTGAAGCAGTGTCAAGTTGGCCTAGACCAATGAATGTGACAGAGGTTCGTAGTTTTCTTGGTTTGGCAGGTTATTACAGGAGATTTGTCAGAGATTTCTCCAAGATAGCCTCTTCAATGACCAAATTAACTAGGAAGAAAGTGAAGTTCATTTGGGATGATGATTGTGAAAAGAGTTTTCAACAACTCAAGACATGTCTCACTACAGCTCCAGTACTCGCACTACCAGAAGGATCAGAGGGATTTGCAATTTACTGTGATGCTTCAAGAGTGGGATTAGGATGTGTTCTTATGCAACATAGCAAGGTGATTGCATATGCTTCAAAACAGTTGAAGAAGCATGAAATGAACTATCCTATGCATGATTTAGAAATGGCAGCGGTGATATTTGCTCTCAAGATATGGAGGAATTATCTCTATGGTGAGAAGTGTGAAATTTACACCGATCACAAGAGTCTCCAGTATATCTTAAAGTAAAGAGATCTGAATATAAGGCAAAGAAGATGGGTAGAGTTGCTAAAAGACTATGATTGTTAGATTCACTACCATCCGAGCAAAGCTAATGTTGTTGCGGATGCTTTGAGCAGGAAATCAATGGGAAGCTTAGCTCATGTAGCAATTGGGAAGAAGCCATTGGTTAAAGAATTGAAGAAATTGTTCAACAAGGGATTGAAATTGGAGATTTCCGAATCTCAAGTGCTTGTGGAACACTTTCAAGTGAGGCCTATGTTGATTGATGAGATAAAGGCATTGCAAGACAGTGATCCTTCACTAGTCAAGTTAAAGAAAAAGGTTCAAGCAGGCCAAGTAGTTGAGTTTCAGTTGAAAAATGATGTGTTGATGTTTGGAAATTGGTTATGTGTACCGAATGTGGATGGGGTTAGAGAAAAGATAATGAAAGAAGCACACCAAGCTCCATATAGTATTCATACAGGTGCAACCAAGATGTATCATGACTTGAGAGATTGTTATTGGTTGCCTGGTATGAAGAAGGATGTGGCTACTTTTGTGTCTTCTTGCTTGACATGTCAATAGGTCAAGTTTGAGCATCAAAAACCTTCAGGTCTTCTGCAAGAGATTAAGTTACCAGAATGGAAATGGGAACGTATCACGATGGACTTCGTAGTCAGATTGCCAAGGACTATGAGGGGTTATGATTCTGTTTGGGTGATTGTGGATAGATTGACCAAATCAGCCCATTTTCTAGAAGTGAAGACCACTTACATTGTAGCACAGTATGCTCAGTTGTACATGGACAAGATAGTGAGCTTACATGGAGTGCCAATATCCATTATCTCGGATAGAGGTACTCAATTCACATCTAGATTTTGGCATAAGTTACAAGAAGCATTGGGCACACAGTTGAATTTCAGAACTGCTTTTCATCCACAAACGGATGGACAATCCGAGCGAACCATACAGACATTGGAAGACATGTTACATATGTGTGTGCTTGACTTTGGTGGGAATTGGGACAAGTATTTACCATTGATTGAATTTGCTTACAATAATAGTTACCATTCCACCATTGGTATGGCACCGTATAAAGCGTTGTATGGTCGAAAATGTAGATCACTGGTATATTGGATGGAAGTCGGTGATAAGCATGTTGAAGGGCCGAATTTGATTAAGAAAACTACAGAGAAAGTACCAATTATTAGAGAAAGATTAAATACAGCCTTCAGTAGACAAAAGAGCTATGCGGATCCTAAGCGAAAGGATGTCAACTTTTCAATAGAAGATCATGTCTTCTTAAAGATTTCTTCTATGAAAGGCGTGATAAGGTTTGGAAAGAAAGGTAAACTTTCTCCGCGATACATTGGGCCATTTGAGATATTGGATAGAATTGGCAATGTATCGTATAGGCTAGCTCTTCCTCCGAGCTTAGCCCACGTGCATCCGGTATTTCATGTTTCTATGCTAAGGAAGTACGTACCGGATCCATCGCATGTTTTACAACCTCAAGCAGTTGAGGTAAACGAGAACTTGGCTTATGAAGAAGTGCCAATTGCAATCATTGATCGTCAAGTCAAGAAGTTAAGGAATAAAGAGATTGTAATGGTAAAAGTTCAATAGAAAGATCACAGTTTAGATGAATGTACATGGGAGAGTGAGCAAAGCATACTACTCAAGTATCCTTATTTATTTTCTATATAAATACTGTATATGACAAGTATATGTAAATTCGAGGATGAATTTTCTATAAGGAGGGGAGAATGTAATACCCCAAATATTCATATATGCATTTTCGATTGGTAATATGTGTTATTGGGTAGTATTTGATTGAGTATTGGTACATTATATTGAATTCTTAATTGTATTTAAACTTGAGTTAGTGGAAAGTGGGTTCCACTTCCCACTAACTTAAGCTCCTCATATTGCCTAGGTTCATTGAACCTAGACACATACCTTTGTCTTCATTTCTTTCATTTCTCCCAACTCTCAAGAAAACACAAAAGCTCTCTCTTCTTTTTCATCTTTTCTCCTTCTTCTTCATTCTCCATTGATCAAAAGTGATAAATTCATCAAGAGAGACAAGCTTCAAAGGTAACGATCTAAATTATTCTCTTCATTTAGATCTTGAATTGCATGTTGTTGAAATGGATATTGTTCTTCATTTCTTCTTCTTCTCTTTTTTTTTGATTTACCCAAATGGGTTCCTAGAAAGTTAATTCCTTTGAGAAGATTGTTTATAGATGATCATTTGTAAGTGTTATTGATGTTTCTAAAGGGATCTCAAACTTTCCTATATTTGATGATTATAGGTTTGTTTGAATGGGTTTTTAGAATCCTTTGTTGATTCTATGTTTTAAAAGAAGAAATGAGTTAGTTTATGAGTATATTGCATGAGCTAGAGAGGGATTTGGCTTTGAGGAAGATTTGGTTGATTCCTATTGTCAAAGCCCTTAGAAGATTTCTCTAGAAAATCGCACCAGGACCGTCACACATGCGGCCACACGGTCGTGTGGTCGGGCGTGTGATGAATCTTCATGGTCACACGTGCGACCACACGATCGTGTGGTCGAGCGTGTGACAAGCTCAATTTGATTCTACCAAATTGTCCAAGGTCATACGTGTGGACACACGGTCGTGTGTCCGGGCATGTGATAAGAGATATTGATTCTGTATAAAATGTCCAGGGTCACACGTGCAGACACACGGTCGTGTGTCTGGGCATGTGACAAATTTACATGGCCACACGAGCAGACACACGGTCGTGTGTCTGGGCGTGTGACCAATTCCAACATGTTTTTAAACTATACGATTAGCATTGTTAAAAGAGTCTAAATTATAGATTATGTGATTTAATGAATAATTCTACATGAATTTCTATAGATACTCCTAGAAATGGAAGAGATGGTGATGATGGAGGATAAAATCATCACATTTGTTTACTCTAGAAATTGATCTCAAGATTATTTTGGAGCTAAGGAATTAAGATGAGTGAATATTATACTGCTATGGTTGTGCTTGAACCCTAAGGCATAAATGCCTAATTCTTTCACGACCACCAAATTATTTATTGATAATTGCTATTTGATTATCCTTTGAGATATCCCACTTTATTGTATACATGAACCCAATTGATATTTGAAATGAAACAGTGATTATTGATTCATTTCTTAACCATGTTGATTGTATACCTTATATGATTGAGAACCAAAAGTAGAAATCCCTTATTCTGATGTGGGATAAAACATCAGGCATTGTGCACAGTGTACTCCGGTGGATAGAGGAAAGTATCCATGTCCTATCTAGGGAGGGCTTGTCGCCCTAGCCGTGAGATCTGATCAATCTTGCGCAGAGATGAAGGTATGCTCCGATAAGATGAGCCTCTACTTCGATATTGATATGATATGATGAGTAAGTTATATGTCTCAGTTCTCGGTATTACCTTTGAGCATAATGCCTCTATATGAAGAACGTTAAGTCATAGTTACATGATACTCGTATTGTACTGATATGATTCTGCTGAACATGATATGTTATTGTTATTGACCCAATCGATTGATATTATTGAAATGATTGTGTATTGAAATTGAACCATATGATTATTGATATTGAACCTATTGCTTATTGATATTGGATCCAATTGTTTGTTATTATTGAATCAATTGGATATGATTATTGAAATGTGAACCATGAACTGTTATTATAAACCGACCTTGAATCACTGAGCCTCACAGTTTATGGTAGTATAATCTTTACTCATTGCGTTATCTCATTAGTGATTCCATTTTTCAGGTGAGCTAAGGTTTATCGGTTAAATTTCTAAGGCATTCTACTTCAGCTTCGGAAAATCAAGTGATCAATGTAATAGCTCAATTCTTGTCATTCATTTTGTATAGATAATGATTCAAACATTAGATGCTTCATGGTAAATGAATGGTATATGTATTAGTGATATTCTTTTTGGGCCTTCTAAACATTAAGCTATTGAAGATGACATTGTAATTGAATATTGAATGTTATTAATGGATATGGTATAGTATGGTCGTTGGTTCTGATCTTGGGGTATTGTATGAGATTGTATATGACTGATTGATTGATGAGGTTCCTTCGGGTTTTCGGTGGCCTTAAGCTTACCCATGCCCTAGGATCGTCGCGGCTCGAAAGTCGGGTCGTGACAAAGTTGGTATCAGAGAGAAACTTAAGTTTAAAATATATCTGATACCAAGGTTGGTATCAAAGCGTAAGCTAAAGTCTAGAATAGACTTTAATAGGTTACATAAGTTGTATAGCATAAGTAATACCATAAAGCATAGGAAATTCCTTATTGTCAATTGAAGTTATCGTTATATGTGCAATTCCGCGTTATCCATATATATTAAGAAATCTTATATGAATTATATGTTATCGTATAGATTCCACCAAGAAGAGGACGTCCTCCTCTTCCTAGGGACCACTTCGCCCTGGAAAGAGAACGGCATCCGATGCTGCATCTATTCATGATGAACCGCCTAGAAATAGGCTAAGGGTTGAACAAGATAAAGATGAATATATGCCACCTCCTCAAGAGGATCCCATTGAACACTTGAGGCAAGATATAAAGGAATTGAGAAAGGAGAATCAAGCGTTGAGACAAGCTCAACAAGCTCATCCACTTCCTCATATAGTACCACCGGCACCTAGAGAGGCTAGAGTTCCTCCACCACCACAAACTCCTATGTATGATAGGAGAGAGAGAAGAATAATTGATGAAGGTGGAGTTTCTATACAAGACTTCAAGAGGCTTAAGCCTCCGGAATTCAAGGGTGAGGAAGGTAATGAACCTCAAGATTTCCTTGATAAGATGGACAAATTGGTCCGGCAACTACCTTGTTCTGATGCAAGGGTAATCGAGTTGGTGGGTCTCCAACTTGAAATGGACACATGGGATTGGTATGATAGGAATGTACAGGAGAGAATATATGGTGATAATCCTCCTACGTGGGAAATGTTCAAACAGGAGTTTATGGACCAATTCAAACAGGAGGCAAAAAATCGGGGATGTCTGTCTCGAAATATGCTAGGGAGTTCAATCGTCTTAGCAAATTTTCTCCCTACATAGTTCCTACTGAGGCTAGCCGAGTGGAGAGATTCAGGATGGGGTTGATAGCTCCTCTATACAATGCATTTCTCTTTGTGGATTTCCCATCATTGGCCAAGTTGATTGATAAGGCCAAGTTGATGGAGGCAAGCATAAGACTGAGAGAGCGGCTAGAGCAAAAAGAGATCAGAAGCACAAGAACAAGAATAAGGGATAAGACAGTCAAGGTAGAGGAAAGGGAAACAACACAAAAAGACTTTCAAGTCAAAGCTAAAATGCCATTATTATATGAAAGAAGGCCACCTTAATGTATTTTGTTATATAAGGAAAGCTCATCTAAAACTTGAAGATCCTTCCATGACTAACCCTCAAGGACCCAAATACACTTGGGTACTAAAGCATAGATAAATTTTCTTTTCTTATAGGTATTTCATATACACTACAAAGAGAGCTTGGTATGCTTGATGGGAGCTCCTTGCAATAAAAACTTATTTTCACAATTATATTTTTCTAAGTCAAATTTCAATGCCTTAAACATGTTTAATTTGATTGGTTTTGTGAAATAGTTTTTGTGGTAAGATAATTGTTTTTCCATATGAATGCTTGTTATGCTATTGAAGTTTGGATAAATTTAGGGGGAGTTTGTAAGATTATTTTATTAACTTATTTGATTATTGCCTATTATTTTTATCTTTTTGCATATATTAAGGGGGAGCTAAATATATTGTTCATCTTATATTACTTCTTGACAAAAAGGAGGAGAATGTTGTTTTGCCTTTTTGATTGATTCCAAAAAGGAGGAGAATTATTTTGATTATTACATCAATATTTTGTCATCATCAAAAAGGGGGAGAATGTTGACCCCAAGGTTTCATATGTGATTTTGATGA
>CATKHJ011157809.1:0-17298 GCA_949750685.1 Vernicia montana
GACAGGAAAAGAAGAAAAGAAGAAGAAAGATAAAGAAGATATAGAGAGGTGAAGGAGAAAGATGATCGAGAAAAAGCATAAGAAAAGACAAGAGGAAAGAAGGAAGAAGAAGGAGAAAGAATACGTAGAGAGGTGAAGGAGAAAGAAGATGTATGGTAAGGAAGATGAAGAAGTTAGACTTCTGAGTTTCAATCTTTCCTGACACAATTTGGCGAAAAAATCTTCCCTGACACAGCACCTACAAGCTAGTTTGATGGGACTTGACACTGCAAAAACTATCCGGTATTCAAAATTTCTTCACAGCCATTAGATGCAACCAATCCAACGGTCCAAAGGAGATAGAGTAGATTTATATCATCCTATATTTGAAACGAAGAAAAATAAAAAAAAAATAAAAAATATAAGAAGAAAATAACTTTACTGTATTTAAATTAAAAAAAAAAATAAAAAAAAAGAAAATAACACTTATTTTTTTTAAATATTTTTTCTTTAAAATAAAAAGAAAGTGAAAAGAGAAAAAAAAAATTATAATAATAAAATATAATTTAAATTTAAACTTAAGAGATAAAAGATTAAAATAATAATTTAAAATTTATACATTTTTTTTTCCTTTCATGTATTTTTAGATTTTAAAAAAAAGAAAATAAAATTATTTTTATTCATTTCTCCTTTTATTTTCCTTCAATCCAAACAACAAGAGAATGAAATTTTCATATTTTCCTCTTTTATTTTCTTTTTCCTTCAATTTTGCTCATAAACATAGGGTAAGGGATAATGTAAAAAAGCCCTTTAATATTTGGTCTGGAAATATGCTCTCAATTTTTTTTTAGACAATTAACTTATAAAATATTTTATTTGAATTATTTAAATAGTTTTATTAAATAAAAATTTAATATTATTTCAAATATATATATATATATATATGATGAATTTTGATAGTAATTAAAGTAATTTTATTTTATTTTATTTTATGAAAAAAATAATTTTTTTACTAAAAATCATAATTTTTTTTATAAGTTAAATTATTTTTTCGTAATTTTTCTTAATGCGAAAATAATTTTAATTTTACGAAAATATGATTTATCTTGTACAAAATAATAACTTTATAAAAAAATTCTTAAATTAACTAAAAAGAAAAATGATTCTCTTACGAAAAATCACAATATTCTTATATTTTTTTGTTAAATAAAATTATTTTTTTGGTAAATAAAATTATTTTTTTGTATTTTTTTAGTAGTAAAAAAATTTTAATTTTACAAAAATATGTCTTATTTTATGCAAAACAATTATTTTACGAAAAATTTCATAAATTAACGGAAAAAAAATCGTAATTACAAAAAAAATAACTCTTTTACAAAAATCACAATTTTTTATATTTTTTTTCGTAAATTAAATTATTTTTTCATAAAGTTTATACTTTATTACAATACTTTTTAAAACAAAGTATTATATTTTATTTTAAAACAACGGAACCTAAGAATTTGTCATATATATATATATTTTTAATCAATTTTGTTAGTTATTAAGGGGCAAAATAAAAACAAATTTACCAAAAACTCAAGCCATTAAACTGTGTCAGTGCCCAAATCCAACAAAAAATTGACATAATCTCCGCATTAATCTAAATAAATTTCTCTAATTTTGATTCCAATTTCAAAATTTGAAACCAACCCACCAATTATTTCTTAATTCTTTAAAAACTCATTTAATAAATTCACTAATTTAATAAATTCACTAAATTTTCACTTCACTCTCCACTCAAGGATTCTTCTTAAATTTTGATTTAGGTTTTTAGAATTTTGTTGCAGAAATGAAAGCTTCTTTGAAGTTCTATTAAGATCAAAAGCCACTATTTAGAGCCAAAGTTCCATTAAGCATATTTAGTTTACCTTTTGTCACACCCTGACTCCGATGGTGTGATGGTCATAGGATAAGAGTAAATTTAAAATTACTATACACCCGTAAAATCCAATAATATCAAAAAAATTCCCCGGATCAATATAAATAATATTTTCAATACCATGCATATATTCTATCATATATTAGCCCAATTATTTCATTTTTAATACAATTCTATTATACCTTAAATAAATAGAAAGTATCTACTGTTTAAATCCATTCAAATACTATAGAGTGTCTAGAGTAATAACATACCAACACACCATAAAGCAATTAAAATTTTTACATCAAAGATAGCTTCTTGTGGAGGAAAGAAAAACAAAAAGCTCAATCTTCTCTATTTCTAATCTCTTCTACTTTAGCACTTGAAAAAAAAATAATGAAAAGGGGTGAACTTTCAATTCAGTAAATTATGAAATATACCAATACCTGAGGGCTGCATGAAGAAATATATCATATAGCAAAAAAAGGGTTAGAACAATAACATATATGTGCCTGAAAGAAATGGCACCAACTTGACATAACAATATCAATCAATAAGAACAGTAACTTCTCCCTTTTAACGCATGTTTGGCCGAACATATACCTATAGTACATAGTCTTCTTTAGATAGGACACTGATAAATTAGACTATATTAGTTGAGTCACCGGTGCACACGACCTAATAGTTTATCTCTCCTTAGTATAGGAGTTCTGTCACAATTACGGTCTATGGTTCTGTCAATAGCTTGGTAGGAGCAATAACAATATATAGACCCAAGTGGTCTATCAATAATTAATAGGCAATAATCAATAATATTATGTCAAAAATAATGTTTATTATCAATAAATCAATGTACTTAATAGAACAATAAGAATTCAATGGTCAATATCAATAACAACAATATCAATAAGAATCAATAAGTAATATGAGTCATTTAGAATGAATAAATTAATAGGAATTGCAATGAACAATTTTATGGTAAATTACCATTTACCGATATATTTTATAACTCACCTCTCTATACTATATCATTTCAATCAATTTCAATCACCTTAATTTGCTTGTAATCTATTCGTTTTCTTGGCTCACTTTTGCCTACAATAAAAACTCTCAATTCAATTATCAACTGGATGATTCCAGTCTAAATTAATTATCCATTTTAATCCATTTTAGAATTTTATCTTAAGAACATAACAATATTTATCAGATAAAATCTATATAATTCCTTAACTATTTATTTTTAGAACTCTACCAAAAATTTGGAAGTATATCTTTAAAATTGGACTAATCTCCCTATTACAATTATCAATCTCAACTCAATTATTCAACAAATTACAATGGTCCAACCCGAATTTCCAATACAATAATTTCATTCTCCATAAGTAAAAAATTATATGCTATGTAGGTTCACACAAAAGTCATTATTCATTTTCAATACATTTAATTATTATTCTCATGCACTTACATTTATATGTTTAATAAAAATCATTAAAACTTTTTATAAAATATTTTATTTTAATACTCGTTTAAAAATATTTTAAACCTTATGTAAATTATAAATTCATAATATGTAAATAAATTCATTAATTTCATAAATTCTTATTTTACATTAACTATTTGATTCATTATATATATATATATATATATATATATATATATATATATCAAAGAAAAGTATATAAATAATTCATTTTGATATTTGGTCAAATAATATAGAATCTCATATAACTTTAGTAATTCCATTAATTATACAATATTAAGTGATAAAAACGACTTCATTAACTATATAAATTTATTTAAAAAATATTCGATTTAAAATAATAGTAAAATCATATAAGTTTTGTAATACCCCAAGTATGTATGTTCATTATGTAATCATATTTATGTGTATGAGCATGAGTTATGAGATTCATTTCATGAATATATGTGTTATATGGATTATGAGTTGCATATATAGTATATAAGTGGGCTATGAGTAAAGATTTGGAGTAAAACTCAAGATTTTTCCCATGTTCTACCTTTGGATGAAGTTCACGGCGGTGAATAAAGAATTGAACTTGGACTTTCGTCTCTAGATGAATTTTACGGCAGTGAATTTTACATTCACAGGGGTGAATTCCAAATTCACGACCGTGAAGTTTGAGAATAGCAGCATGAACAATATCTTGGCAAGTGATTCACGACCGTGAATCGTTTCGAGGGCAGATTCGGGAGTCGAGCTATATAAAGAGAAGTTGAGACCTAATTCATTTTATTCACCATTTTAAGATTTCTATCTCTAGTTTCTCTCAATGAAACATCCACCTACTCACATTAAATACTAAGGAGCCTCATTAATTACTCCATCTACTCCATTTAAGGAATTAAGGGCTTCAAGAATTCTTTTGTTCTTCATCATTTGAAAGCATTTATTGAAGAGGTGAGTTAGGGTTTTGGTTTTCTTTGAGTTTCTTCTTCTCAATTGTTATATTTCATGCTTAGGAAAGGGAATAGAGTTAGAAATCGTGAGTTTAATATATGTATAGTGATTTTAAGAGCATGGGTTATATGTATTGATAATTTGCATATGTTATGTGTTAGTTCCTCCTATAAGATTTGTTGATCATGAGGAGTTTGATGAATTGAGGTGATTGAGGAGTTTCTAAGAGATATTAGAGCATTATTTTTTATTAAAGTGAGTAGAAAATATACTACTATATTTGTATTTGATATTCTAAGGCTTAAAGCCTATTTGTTGATAAATTACCATGTGAATTTATATGCATATGAACCCATTTGAATAATGTGAACCCAATTTCTCCAATTGGTAAATTCTCAATTGTTATGTGATTATGTGAACCCAATTTTTCCAATTGGTAAATTCTCAATTGTTATGTGATTATGTGAACCCTAAGAATTTCATTTGAAACATGTGAACCTTTGAATTCTTTCATGAGATGACATGTGTTAAATAGTATAGAAATCCTTGACTGACGTGGGTTAATCATCAGACTTTGTGCATATTGTAACTCGTTGGATAGGGTATAATATCCTACCCTTATCTAGGAAGGATAAATTGTCCTAGACGTAAAACCCGATCAGTTTCATGTATTCATGTGGAAGAGTATGTCGATATAAGACCTCTACTCTTATATGTGGAAGAGTATGCCTACCTAGCCTCTACTCTTATTTTCATGTGGGGAAAATGCTAACAAAATGTCTCTACTCCTAAAATCTTTCATGTGGATGATTTCTATTTTCATTTTAATTATGAGATATGATTTCTTTCATGAGTTTTGTGCATCTATTCTTATGTTGCACTACCATTTGATTCAATTGAACCATGTGAACCAAATTACTATAATATAAGTAAATTGACAAGATATGAACCCTACTATCCTTGTGAGCTAACCTTGAATGACCTAGCCTCATAAGTATGGTAGTATATTCTTTACTCACTGCTTTATCTCATTAGTGATTCTATTTTTCAGGAGATTAGAAGTTCATCAGTTTGATTCTTCAGGCGTTTTCCTTCCTAGAGCACCATTTTGATTAATGTAATTGAAGTTTATTTTAGATGCTCTATGGGTGTAAAAATGAGATATTCTTTTGGCCTAAGGGTGAAGTATGATGATACTATTTATGTAAATTTGTATTAAGTTAATATGAGGCTTATGAGCTTATGTGTACATGTATGTGGATGAGATGAATATATGTGCTCAGGTTATGATCTTGGGATATGGGTTTGTGTTAGTTGTTATTATGCCATGCAGATTATATGTATAGATGGGTTCTATAGGATTTCGGTGGCCTTATGTCTACCCATGCCCTAGGACCGTCACAGTTGTGAAGTTGGGCTGTGACAAAGTTGGTATCAGAGTATAAGGTTAAGTCTAGTTTAGAATTTATGAGTCATAGAGTATGTGAACACCATAGAGCATAGGAGAATTCCATCATGTCTATTTGCATCATCATTATGTGTAAATCCGCGTTAACCGTTATGAGTTAAATCTTTTGCTATGTGTGTTTGTCTTATAGATTCCGCCTAGAAGAGCAAGAGGAAGGGGAAGAGGTAGACCAAGGTGAGTCCCTCTTGAGAATGTAAGAGCTCCAGATGTGGCTTATGATGCCGCCTTCATACATAAGGAACCACTTGAACCACTAAGGGCTAGACGCCGGGTTCAAGTAGAGGAAGTTCATGTTCCTCCAAGAGATGATGATGACTTGAGGCGGGAGAATGAGGAGCTTCGCCGATAATTGTTGGAGTTGAGACGATTGAGGCAAAAAGATGATAATATTGCACCACTACCTCCTCCACCAGTGCAAGAGAGAATGCCACCTCCACTGGCTCCTGTGAATACCCCTATTCCTAGGCATATGGCTAGGAGGGTGACTGATGATGGTGGGGTGAGCATGTACAGTTTTCTGAAGATGGGACTTCCAGAATTCCATGGGAAGGACGGAGAAGAGCCTCACGGATTTCTTGAAGCTGTTGAGAAAGTAGTGAGACAATTACCATGTTTTGATGTTAGGGCAATCTAGCTGGTGGGACTTTTATTGAAAGATGATGTTTGTAATTGGTTCCAAAGCAATGTGGAAAATAGGCTCTATAATGAGATTCCTCCAGCATGGGAATAGTTCAAGCAAGAAATGATAGATGAGTTTCTGGGGGAAGGAGAAAGAGAAAACCAGATAGCTCAATTTGAGCGATTGAAGCAACAAGGCATGACCGTATCCGAGTATGCCAAGGAGTTTAACCAGTTAAGCAAGTATGCCCAAGAGGTAGTCCCTACTGAAGTAGATAAGATTAGAAGATTTAGAAGGGGTTTGATAGCACCTTTGCACAATGCCTTATGTGCTATTGAGTTTACTTCCTTGTCCAAGTTGGTTGACAAGGCAAAGCAAATGGAGACCAAGAGCAAGGAAGATAGAGCTAAAAGAGATCAGAGGAAAAAGAACAAGCCTAGGGCTTTGGTAACCAGAACAGAGGTGGAGGGAGTAGTTCTCAGGTGAAGACAGTCGAGCCTGCTACTTCTACTATGGTTTAGAGTCACCACAGGGGAGGTAGTCAAGGTAGATGACAGTCTAAAAGGATATTAGTGGCTTCTGCTCCAGTAACTAGTTCTGCTCCTAGATATGAACAACAAAATTACAGCAGGCCTACTTGTGCTACATGTGGGCGGAATCATGAAGGAGCATGTCGACGAAATAGTGAGACTTGTTTCAAGTGTGGACAAGCAGGGCACTTCATCAAAGGTTGTCCTTTGTGGGGAGATCAACATAATGCACCTGCTACTTCCCAGCCTACGGTATATATACCAGATCGGATACTAGGAGTTTAGGAGGTAGAGGCAGAGGGCAAGGCCAAGCACCCAGTACTACTCAAGCTTTAGAGGGAAGAGGTAGAGGCAGAGTATTTGCCTTTAACCAGCAGAAGGCTCGTGCTTCCAATACTACAGTGACAGGTATTCTCCTTATACAAGATGTGCAAGCTAAAGTTTTGTTTGATTCAGGTGCTACCCATTCTTTTATTTTATCATGCTTTACTCAGAGAGTGGGGAAGGGTAGAGAACTCATGAGTAATCCCTTAGAAGTGTCCACACCTTTAGGGGAAGCAATATAGGTGAAATATAGGTACCCTTCATGTATGGTTGAGATTGATGGGAGAAAGCTTCCAAGTGAGTTGATTGAGTTGGAGATACTAGAGTTTAATATGATTCTTAGTATGGATTGGTTGTCCAAGCACCATGCTCACATATACTGCCATGAGAAAAAGATAATGTTCAAACCATGAGATGAGCACGAGTTTATGTTTCAAGGAGATAGAAGCGATGTACCTTCCAATTTCATATCAGCCATTAGGGCGAGAAGACTTTTGAGGAAGGGATGTTAAGGATATTTGACACATGTGGTTGATTCAAGGAAGACTCATAATGAGGTGCAGCAAATACTGATAGTTAGTGAGTTTTTGGATGTATTTCCAAAAGAGTTACCTAGTTTGTCGCCTGAAAGGGAGATTGAGTTCGATATCAAACTTCTTCCTGTCACATAACCAATATCTATTCCTCCATACATAATGGCACCTGTAGAGTTAAAGGAATTGAAAGTTCAGTTACAAGATTTGTTGGACAAGGGGTTTATTAGACTAAGTAGTTCACCATGGGGTGCACTTGTCCTTTTTGTGAAGAAGAAGGATGGTTCTATGAGACTATGTATCGACTATAGGCAGCTGAACAAGATGACTGTCAAGAATAAGTATCATTTGCCAATGATAGATGATTTGTTTGATCAATTACAGGGAGTAAGTTATTTCTCCAAGATTGATCTCAGATCGGGCTATCATCAGCTCAGAATAAAGAATGAGGATATATGTAAGACTGCCTTTAGAACGAGATATGGCCATTATGAGTTTACAGTGTTACCATTTGGGTTAACCAATGCTCCAGCAGCATTTATGGACTTGATGAATCAAGTGTTCAAGCCATATTTAGATAAGTTTGTCATTGTATTCATTAATGATATCCTTATCTACTCCAAGAGTAAAGAAGAGTATGAGGAACACATGAGAATAATATTACAGACTCTGAGAGAGCATCAGTTATATGCCAAATTGTCGAAGTGTGAGTTCTGGCTTGATCATGTATGCTTTTTAGGACATGTAGTCAGCAAAGATGGCATTCAAGTGGATCATAAGAATATTGAAGTAGTGTTGAGTTGGCTTAGACCCACGAATGTGACTGAAGTTCGTAGTTTCCTTAGTTTGGTAGGTTATTATAGGAGATTTGTCAAGGATTTCTCCAAGATAGCTTCGCCATTAACTAAGTTAACTAGAAAGAAAGTGAAATTTCAGTGGGATGATGATTGCGAAGAGAGTTTTCAAAAACTCAAAACTTGCCTCACTACAGCTCCAGTACTTGCATTACCAAAAGGATCAGGTGGATTTGCAATCTACTGTGATGCTTCCAGAGTGGAACTTGGATGTGTTCTAATGCAACATGGGAAGGTGATCGCATATGCTTCAAGGCAGTTGAAAAAGCATGAGATGAACTACCCCACATATGATTTAGAGATGGTAGCAGTTATCTTTGCTCTCAAGATATAAAGACATTATCTTTATAGTGAGAAGTGTGAGATCTACACTGATCATAAGAGTCTCCAGTACATCTTACAACAGAGGACTTAAATCTAAGGCAGAGGAGATGGGTAGAACAACTTAAGGATTATGATTGTCAAATCTTTTATCATCCGGGTAAAGCTAATGTAGTAGCAGATGCATTAAGTAGGAAATCTATGGGGAGTTTAGCCCATATTGCATTGGGGAAGAGACTTTTGATCAAGGAGTTGTTCAACCAGGGATTACAATTTGAGGTTTCCGAATCTCAGGTGTTAATTGCTCACTTTCAAGTGAAACCCAAGTTGATTGATGAGATTAAAGCGTTGCAAGATGAAGATCATTCACTTGTTAAGTTGAAGAGAGAAGTGCAAAAGGGGAAAACAACAGAGTTTGAGTTGAGAGATGAGGTGTTGATGCATGGGAAGAGAATATGTATGCCTAATGTGAATAATCTTAGAGAGAAGATCATGAAAGAGATCCATTAAGCACCTTACAGTGTTAATCCAGGCGCAACCAAGATGTATCATGATTTAAAAGATTGCTATTGGTGGTCTAGTATGAAGAAGGATGTAGTTAGCTTTGTGTCTTCATGCTTGACATGTCAGCAAGTCAATTTTAAACACCAAAAGTCATCTGGTCTATTCTAAGGGATCAAGTTACCCGAGTGGAAATGGGAGCACATCACGATTGTGAACCTTTGATTTTGCACCTCCAAAAATATATAAATAATATATAATAATAAGAATAATAATTAAAAAAAAAAAGTAAATGCAGCCTGCGGGTGTCGCAGGGTTGCCTAAGGCAACCGCAGGCTCCTCCTGCGATACCGCAGGCCTTGCCTGTGGTTGCCATAGGGGGCTCCTGCAGTACCGCAGGCTGCCTCTGCGGCAGCGTGTCCTTACTCCGTTTTCCCACATTGAAATTCGCAGAAAATCATCCCCAAGCCTCTTTACTATATATTCAGACCCCCCAAGTCAGTTTTTCTCACCTCAGGATCACCTCCTGACCTCTTGTCTTGATTGATTAGCCTTTGCATCAAGCGAGTCATCCTATAAGCTTGGTCTACCAAGGAACAAGCTCCCTAGTTTTAAATTTTCTTTTCTTTTTATTTTTTAATTTTATTTTTGCTTTGCTACTGCTCCTTGCTTTGCAAAGCAAATTGAGTTGCGACTTCCCGAGCCGACCCGCCGAGTCAAAAATTCCCTGCCGTTCGAGGCAAGCCCGCTGCCAAGTCTCCAAAACCGCTCAAGCGTAAGGTAAGCTTCTTTTCCTTTCTCTTTTCATTTTCTTTATTTATTTAATTTATTTTTTTCCTCCGTGGGATTAGTCTTTTTATTTATTTATTTTTCCCTTTTTGGGATTATTCTCTTTTTCTCCTTTGGGCTCCTTGCCTAATTATTCTCTCTTAATTGATTCATTTAGGTTAGTTAATTAAAATCTGAAATAATTAATTAACTTGGTAATCAATTAAAATCAATTCAATCAATCAATCAATCAAAACATGATAAAGTGGTTTGACTAAACAAACCCCTTCGCAAGAAGGGAGAACTGCGTGGGTTCTAATTCCCATTCAAAGGGATATGCAGGCATGCTTGGTCCAAGCATCGAATCCAATTAAAACTAACCAATTTCTCCCCTCATCACCTTCTTCACTTTAATTTAATTTATTTTGTTATATTAATTAGTTTGGGGAATGTGTGACTTTCCTAGAACCCATAAGGGCTAAAGGAGGTATCCCCTAGTTCAGATTTTTGTTGTAATTATAACTTACCTTTTCTCTTCCTTTTATTCTCTTCTTGTTTATTTTATGTATAACATGCTTTTATTATATTGTCATGCATCATATTAATTGTACAAGTATTATTCATGAAATCAATTTTAAGTCACAACTTTATTAAATGTCAAACTAATTAAAATGAATCGAAAACCTAGTCCCCGAATCCTATTTGGTTTCGAGGCTAGTGATCTTTTCCTTTGGGATATAATTGGAGTCAAAATGGGTTTTTACCTTATATTTTTCCAAATAAAAATAAATTAAGGTGGCGACTCTAAAATATTTTTTCAAAATCAATCAATCTAAGCTCGAGGGTTCCATTGTGAGTTCAAACCCAAATGAGCATTTCGATTCCCTCTAGAGGATCGGACCGGTGCTCGGGCGAGGCCTCACAATTGGCGACTCCACTGGGGACCACCTTCTTTTTAATAAAAAGAAAAAAAAGAGGACTACTAATTGGTTAAAAAGTTTGGCTTTTAACATAATTGTGACTTTCATGCATCACTTGCATAGGCTCTTTGCCTCCAAATCTAGTTCTAGGAAAAAAATGGATAGTGAGTAGCATCGAGTGGGCAACCTTCCTTAGGTTTGCTTGCTGATAGTGAAATCATCTACCCCGCGAAGAATCCTTTGATCCTTTCAAAGGTGTAATGAGTAAGCACGTACTTTTGGACCCACGCAAGGCTCCTTGACTCACATGTGGTTAGGTATATCGCTGCTCTAGTATGACGAGTACCCAATTCTAAGCCACCCTTACCCTTTCATGTAATGAACCTAGAATCTGACCTTAGGTTGTATGTACCATAATGAAAACCTTGTACAATTGCATTTTCATGAAATATTTTTTCCATGCATATCATGCATCCATAATGTATAAATTAACACGCATTCATTTTAAATGGAGCATTGAACTGAAGAAGGGTCAAACACATCACCTCTATCCCAATCACCATTGCCCCTTATTCAACCCAAAACTAAGGTGCCCTTAATCCTCACCCTTGACCTTCATCACTTTGACCCTACCCTTTATCCAATATCACCTTACCTAATACCTTTAGCCCAACACGCTACCCTTAAGCCCAACCTTATTGGCCCATTACCTTCAAGACCAACCCATTACCCTTAAGCCCAACATCCTTGGCCCACCATTACCCTTAAGCCTAACATCCTTGGCCCACCATTACCCTTAAGCCCAAACGTCATTAGCCTACCATTACCCTTAAGCCCAAACATCATTGGCCCATCATTACCCTTTAAGCTCAAAAATAGTTGGCCCACAACTTCATGGGGAATCCTTTTTCCCTCAAAGTCTATATACCTCTACCCTCATCATCTTTTCATATCCTCACCTACCACTCACTGAGTTTACTTTTGGTTTTGCTTCAAGGTACCAATGGTTAACCCAACTGACATGGTTGCTCTGAACACACTCTTAGCCACCCTCATCATCAAGCAAGAAAAGAATTTGCAAGCAATACAAGCTGAGCTCAAGGAGCAGAGACAGTCTATTCTGGAAGAGGTGCAAGCCATGATTAGTCAAGCTAACCTCAACCCAACTATCCCAAATCCGACCCTAGACCAAACCACCCCAAATTTGAACCGGGCCAATCCTATTTCGGCCCAAACCCAATCTACTATTTCCTCTCCTGCGAATCCTTTTCAAAGGAAGGAAGTTTTCTCTCACCTTGACCTGAGAACATTCATGGAGAAGCTTGAAGCCATGAAAAGGGCCGTTAAGAACCTCAAAAGGCATGATGACTGGGTAGATGTTAGCTCCCTAACCCTCTTTCCTAATGCCAGACTTCCTCTAAAATTCAAAATGCCTGAAATGGAGAGATTTGATGGAACCTCTTGCCTCAAGACTCATCTGAAGATATATGTGGGGGCAATGCAACCTTTGGGACTTAGCAATGAGCTCATTGCTCATTTGTTCCAACAATCCCTAGCCGGTGTTGCCAAGAGATGGTTTCTTTCACTGGACAAGAGCCAAAAGAAAACACGGGATGATATTTGTAATGCTTTTGTCAAATAATATCATTACAATACTGAAGTAGATGTCACTAGGCATGATTTGGAAACCACCAGACAACTTTTGAATGAATCTTTCTCCATGTTCCTTACAAGGCAGAGGGTTAAAGCAGCTCAAATGGTAAACAGACCAACCGAACAAGAACAAGTGGACATCCTTGTTAAGAACCTACTCCTAGCTTACCGAACCCAGTTGGTAACCCAATACCTGCCCACCTTCAAAGCTTTGGTTGCAACTACATCAAGGGTTGAAGATTGCATCCAAAGCAAACCATTTCAACCTGAATTCTCCACCACTGATCTGAATAGTGATGAAGAATCTGAACCCCATGACCTTTGAGGGTAAGACCAATATGCCTTGATCCCACTTTCCCTTTCAAGCTGAATCCATGCATCTTCACCAAAGTGGAAAATAGACCCCACCTCACCATTACCTAAGTAGCATGTTATGGAGAAGTTCAAGCTCAGCTGATCTGACTTCTCTGAGATTGAGTCCAAATTCAAATCCAAGTTTAAATCCGAGTCCAAGTCCAAATTTGAGTTTCAGTCCATATTTAGAGTCCAAATCTGAGTGTGAGTCTGAATCTGTCATCTTTGTATTTCTTTTTCTATTTTGTACTATCGTCTCATGTAATAATAAAATATTTATGTTATTCATGCAATTCTTTATTCTCATCTTTCATGTTTAGTCTTAAATGGTTGCGTTAAAAAAAAAAAAGAATAAATAAAGATAAAGAATCAATGGATTTTTGGCAAGCATTTGCATTTCAGCATGAAATCCACCATGACTTGGACAAATCAAAACTTGAGGTGCTTATTGTGCCCACATCAGCAACTGCTTCACCAGCTCCAAATCAAAGGATAGTTGAGATAATAAAGAACACCAAGTGGTGATCTTTTCAGTTGGAGCAGTAAAAAAAAAGGCAATCCAATAAAGTTATCCATTGCACTTTTGGGTAATCAAACTTAGCACCTCAACAAGGGGCAATCCCAAAAGGACCTGATATCTCCACAAGGTTTCCCTCTAGACCAATTATACAATGGAATGGTCTAGATAAAGGACAGAGCCCCAAGATAAAGGAAAGCAGTAGTCCAAATCATGGTGGAATAATTTTTAAAATGCCAAAATTCATTGATTAGCTCTCTAAGTTGAAAACCTGAAAGGGCGGCTCGGGCAAAAGTTAGAGCTAACAAAAAAAAAAAAAAAAAAGAAAAAAAAAGAGTCATCTTGGTCCAATCATTTTGTTCCTTATGTCCTTATTCCACATCAAAGGCATATCTTTTTAAGTCATCATCCTTTGGCTGATCCCTCATTAAGGGCATGTCTTCCATATTGTCTTTTAGCAATCCGTCATGAACATGTCCTCCATGCCATCTTTTAGTCAATTCGTCACGTTGCCCTTATCATTCAATAGGGGCATATCCTTCTTGCAATCTTTCACGCAGCCTTTATCATTCATTAGAGGCATATCCTTCCTGCAATTCGTCACGTAGCCCTTATCATTCAAAAGGGGCATATTCTTCCTGTCATCAGTGAAGGGTATATTCTTCAGGTCATTTGCCAAGTCTTTTAGCTCAAAAAGCTAAACAGCTCCTATCATCAATCAAGGGGCACGTCTTTTGAGTTGTTGTCCAAAATCAATCTAGTGTCTCCCCTAAGAGTCCTGTCACTCTAAAAGTCTCTTCAGTCTTAGACAATAAGATAAGATGTGATTGTCTTCTCCATATATCATGCTATGCTAGCAAAATCATACAACCTCCCCAACACTTTTCAAAAGGTTTAATCTACCATCTTTTCAAACCCAGATCTCCTTGGTGAAATCTTATCTTCTAAGGGCCAAGCCCATAAAAAATCCCAAGTTTCTCAAAAACTCATGTTCCTTGAAGCCCAGTTCCTTTGGCAAAACCAAAGTCTAGCCATAACTCCCAAGGTCTATCCTCCTCAGGCAGATTAAAAAGGGCTTGAACCAGTCAAAGCCCATCCCATGCTTCTTTAAGCAAATCATGTCATCCTTCCAAGTTTGAGCCTCTTTGGCAAATTACACCATCTCTCCAGATCCAAGCCTCATTGGCAAAATCATATCATCCCTTTGGACGAGCAAAATCAAGCTTGTAAACCAACTGGTCAAATCACCTCTAAAAGCCATATCCAGAGGAGACTTTTAACAGATGGGTCACACAAAAGTCAACCCACAATCTTCACCTTTGAAAAAGACAAACCTAACTAAGCCTTTCCTACCTAATCTTCTCTGAGGCTAAACCTAATCTAGCTTTCCAAGATGACTGTCACATCCCAATTTTGGAATTTGACGGTCCTAGGGTATGGGTAAGCATACGCTACCGAAGACCCGTAGATACCAACTATTTTAGAATACCAATGTAATTCCGGGGGCATACTGGCAGTACGTTAACAATTTTCCCAAGATCAAACCTGTAAGAAAAATAAAACACTCTTAATATTCCCACCTTATATCCTCTATTTCATTCAAGGCATAAATCATCTTACAATAACCATTACACATTACTAATTTGAATTTATTTTATTATGTTCAACCATTTATATTCATATACCATATCATACTCATATTAGATTAAGTATCATGGAAACACTAGATACTATCAATATGTATCATCACATACAGTCACATTTTCTTATATCCATTATACACTTTTGAATTATATTTACATAACCAGTGCAAAATATAAGTCAGCGGCAAGTGAAGTAGAATACTTGCGCTGCAGATCCACTAACCTAAAAAAAAATAAGGGAAAAGGGGGTGAGATTCAAATCTCAATGAATGTATAATAAATAGCCTGACACAACAACTTGGATGTATGAATATAATCATTGGCTCAATGGGTTATCACAATAAATAATTAACGAATTTTCAATTCAATACAATTGAGGGTTTAACAGCAATTATTACTAATTTAATGTGAACTTTATTCACATTCTCAATATATTACTGCGTAACCATAGATTTTCATTGAAAAATTATAACACAAGGTTAGCTAGACCTTGTGGTCAGGACATTCAAATACCTCTTAGCAAGGTACAAGTCAATGTGCACAGAGTTCGGTGACCCCCACACTAAAAGAAGGGAATTTCTGCTTTTTGGCTTAAATCAGGGTTCAAATCAAATAGAATATTTCACATATAGAGAATTAAATAAGGTTCAAAGTTACAAAGATGAATTATCAAATTTTATAGTCACATGGTCAAGTACAATTTCACATGGTCAAGTATGATGCTCATATACAAAGTGAAATAGGAATGTGCCAGGAAATTTAATATATACTCACATTTCTAGTTAAGTTCTAAAATATTGATACTCTTCCTCAATTTCTTTGTCACCAAATTCTCCTTCTCGGAATTCCTATTCTCCTTCTACAAATTACAAAATATTTTCATAAAAGTTAATTTCACATAATTACATTTATTTAATTATTAACTTAGAAGATTAGTTCATATTTGTAATTTTTATGCTAATATGTACTCTAATTGATTCAATTCCAAATCTGAACACTCCTAACACATTTTCCCTCCATCACTTTCCAAGTTAAATTCTCCAAAAGTTATTTTCTAAATTCTCCTAGATTCTGGATCTTAGGTTTCACAGGAGTTCAGTATACTCTTTTGGCTATAACTTAAGATACAAAACTCCATTTGATATAATTATTTTTTTTCAATAAAACTAGACTCATAAGGATACATTTCATTAGTTTTGACCTCAACTTGGTTCTGCTTCCAAGGTCGTCCAACTTAAGGGTTAATATAAGAAATTTGTCAGTCCAGTTACCTTGTCATAGCTTAAAACGTTTCGTATATATCCCAATATACTTGGAATTTTACTCTAAAATTTTTACATAATCTAAAATACATATCAAGGTTCATTTCTTATATTTTAGTTATTTTCAAATTCTTATCCTAAAATACTTGAAAATAGCCTCAAACTTTCTGTAATCTTAGGGTACTCTGTAGGAAGCAATTTTCTTCTCCTTCCAATATCTTCAAAAATAGCAAGAATTAGCTTAAATTTTCTTCTAGAAAATAAATTAAAGATATCAAGATAAAATTTTTATGTTTTAATTTTCTTCAAATTCGTACTCCAAGTGATTCAATTTTCCCTCTTAAGTTCCAGGACTTTCCAAACCCTAAATCTGTCTCCTTTAGTTTCTTACTTCTTTCATTTCTTACTTCTTTCTATTAAAACCACCTTAGTTAGGTCTTTGCCCTTATCAATTCATCTTTCCTCAACTTCAAAATTTCTTTTCTCGATCTCCTAATTCATTAATCATAACCACATAATCAATCATCACAATATCACAATTAACAATCATCATACAACACAGACACATATATAAAAATGGAAAGAATTAAATTAATTCATGTTCTTACCTTAAAACTTCTTTCCTTTTTCTTCTTCTTCTTCTTCTTCTTCTTCTTTCCTTTACTCTCTTTCTTTCTCTCTTTCCTTTCTTTTGTAAGAAAGTTGATAGAAATGAGAAGATGAAACTTAT